>VUQR01016899.1:0-29459 GCA_015108515.1 Hemichromis elongatus
AAAAGCTACCCTGTTTGTCTTTGTAATTAGGTCAGTTTGAGCTAAGTTGTGTCCACTTTGTTTGTTTAAAATTTCTGGAAATGTTTTTTTTGTAGAGTTATATTTAGTTGACCTCTTTTATGGGCCCACTACTTTTACTCTTGATTTTTGTCATTGGATCTTTTTTGGGGATTAAAATAAAGAAACCCATTTTTTTGAAGACATTTTTCTCTGTGTCCTCTATGCCTTGGCTGCTTGGTCCCTCACAATGACCTAAGTGAAACATAAAAGATACTAAACTAAAGGCCACCAAAAGATAATCCAATTACTCAACATAATTAAAGGGATAACTTAAAAACTCAAAACGGAAAACTGTGGGTCAGAGACCCAGGATCGTGACAGAAGGGTTGCGAGGAGTAAGCGTCTTGTCTCTAAAAAAAACATAGAAGCACAGCTTAGGTTTGAAAAGTTGCATCTGAACAAACCACAAGACACCTGGAACAATGACCTGTGGACACATGAGAGCAAAGTGGAGCTCTTTGACATGATCCACCACGCGGGATCAGCACTGGGGGGCTTATAATGGAGTCAAATGTGAGCCATCTGTCCAAGAACTAAAGCTTGGACCAAAGCTTTAGTCATGCAACAGGACAATGGTCCTAAGCAGAGCAGCAAACCTACATCAGATTGGCTAAAGAAGGACAGAATAAGTATCCTGCAATGACCCAGTAATAATGCAGAAGTCAGCCTGATTGAAATATTGTGGTGAGACATTCACTGAGCTGTGCATGAACGAATGCCTGCAAACCTCAATGATCTGATGTATTGTTGCAAAGCAGAGTGGGCCAGAATGTCGCCACAAGACTGTGAGAGACTGGAGCTCATACAGAAAGCAACTTCAATAGTGAATCTACAAATACTGAATCATGGCTTGTACATATGACAGCAGTCCTGTGAAAACTTTACAATGAAGTCATAACAGTCGGGCTATTTTTCATCCTTTGTTGTATCATGGTTCTGTTTCAAACTAAATATAAACATCTGTGTATGATTTAAAGCACTTTGTGCAAAGATACTCCACATTAGCAGCTCTGTGGCATTAAATCTTGCTACTCTAGCTCCTTGAGCCATTGATCATTCAAAAACATGATGATGTAGTGATTACAGGATTAGATGTATGCACATAACCTTCAATTATCCTCGCCACAATATTGGGCCAATTCATGTTAAGAACTTTAAAAAGTTGTAGGAGAAGATTGACAAATTCATTCATATACAGCTGGGATCATAAATGTTATTTGAAGGTTAAAATGTGACGATGCTGAGCATAAAGGAAGACTGAATTTGTGCGGTTTATCAGCAAACATTTTGGTCACTTTCTCATATGTTTAGACATTAATATCAAATGTAAATTAAGATCAGAGTTAAAGTTGGATCATGCAGATCCGCTGGTTATAGCTTTTTAAGTGTAGGACCAATTTGTTCTACAGTAGGTTATTACTCACTGAGACAAATGTCTTTTTAATGGCTTCATAAAGAAAATGAGTTTTGAAACTTTGCCAGCTTCTGTACTGGTGCTCGGAACATCATAAAGCAGATTAAAGCTGCTGCTGACGCCTTTAAACCGACAAAGGGATATTTAATTAAGCTGATGAGTGAAGTGATGACTCTGCATGACATTCTTCTGCTCTCAGATCAGGAAGCATCCTTGAGTCAGCGGAGGGGTGGGGGGGAGGATGTTTGGGCAAACACAACCAGCCATTGTTCTCCTGGAGGCCTCTCCATCACATGCTTGGTATTGCTTCATTTTTTATTATTTTTTTGAAAACAGTCAAGTGATATTTCAGAAAGCTGTTGAGCAACAAACAGCAGGAACATGGCATGCATTAAGGAATCAAAGGACTGTAAATGTGGAAACAGACAGCACACATTAAAGTCTTTCAGCTGCTTTCGTCTTGTGAGCACATATGTCATCAAAGGCGCATGATCGCCTTTTCGAGGTCTCCTTAGGAAATGAATGATAAAGTGACAGAGGCTCGTTTAGATGTGAAAGGGAGAAAGTGCCGCTAAATGCTCGCTAAACGCCACAATCTAGCTTTACGCAGGCAGTTTAAATTTGCTGTGCTACATTTAAAAAACAATTTTTACTCCATTGTATTTTGATCTGAGTAGTTTGTGATGTGTATACTAGGAGACTTTGACGGGTGTGTACAGTGTATTACTATAAATGACAAAGGATTGTTAGGAAACTTTAGGTCACAGCTTTAATTTTCTACAAAATGTTCATAGAAAAATAACAGCAAACAAAATGAATCATTATTATTTTTGCATAGTTGGTATGATTTGGATAATAAAGTTTGACCATGTTAACCTGTGTTGGGTTGTTAGGCAGATCTCTCTCTCTGTTGATGACTGATAATACTGTTACAGTTTAAATGACCAACTCAAGTTTATACAACAGATGAAATTAAAAGTTAAAGTTAGATCAGATATGAAATAATATTCAATCCAACGATTCAGTTCAAAGTTACTTTGTTTGCACTAGCTCTGGCAGATTTCCACAGGTTTTTGCACAGTTAAGCTCTCTTAAATGGGCAAGACTGGGACAGACAGGCTGACACAGCAGGAAGGAATCCCACTGATCTGGTGATGAAAGGGGAGCTGTGGTTAAATACTACAGGTCAGTATTGATTAGGAACAGGTGTGCCAGCGGGAACCTTGGGTAGCCATGCCCACTTCCTGGAGGAGATAAGCACAGTTAACCACATGCACACACGACAGAAAGGTGGTTGGTCTCAACCTGAGAGGACAAGGGGAGCATGACCTACTCACATATATTAAACTATTTGTCATCAGTTCCTGTCTTTGAACATTGATTTTCCTGCAGGAAATGAGTGTAAAATTGCATAAATATTTGTGGGTGTTTCACAGAGGACACATTATTTACTGCACCAGTCACTGGGTTCAGTGCAGAGGACAGCGCAAAACAATTTTTGAAATCTCTCTCGAATCTCTGTCGAATAATGTTTCAAGTAAAGCTTCAATGTACTTGTTAAATGAGTGAACTTACTGCACTGTATTTCGATTTTTACTTCATTTCACTTTTTTTTCTTTCTTTTTTTTTTGTCATTTTCTCATTTAGGTGGATTGACGAATACTTTGTCATCATACATTCAACTTTAGGAAAGCCAGTATTTTGGTTGTGGTAGCACAGCCACATTGTGCGTTCTGTTAGCTTTGGGGCCACTCTGTGTGAGGTTTACATATTGTCCCTGTACTTGAGTGGGTTGTCTGGCCTCCTCCCACACTCCAAACACATGCATGGGTTGGGTTAGTCACCCACAGGTGTGAGCGTGAATAGCTGTCTGACTCTCAGTGCTACTTTGTGATAGACTAGAGACCTATCCAGGGTTTACCTGCATTTCACCCAATGACAGCTGGACATTAAAATCTGGACATAAACAGCACCTGTGAGAAAGGTGAGACATGCATTCAGTCAGGTACACCTTTCTGTACTTCTGCAGAAGACTGTATGAGAAGGACTACACCTGTCAATCATCTGTCATCGCTGTCTAGTGGATTGTGTATCAAATGTCCAGTGCTGTCAATTGAGGCAATCTCTTGTGTGGAAAAAAACACCCAGATGAATGGACTGTGATGCCCTAATGCACCACTAACTGCTGCATAACAGAGACACACCAGAAGGTTTGGCAAAACAGCAATAATTGATGCCCTGGGAATAAAAAAGAGAGCAGGTAGCCTGGGAGGCTGGGTGAAGTGGGGCTGCTGATTTGTAACAAAGAAGCTGAGGAAATGTACCAACAGGAGTGGAAAGCGGGGGCTAGAGATTCAGGTCTGGAGGGTGGGTGGAGGGCAATGTGAATTTAATAAAGCAAATTCAGTAACCTTTGAGTTAAAATCACACAGAAATACCCAGCAGAATTCTACAGTCTCATACTTCCTGCCATTCTGCACCTAAATCTGAAGTTTCTTCATTTATTAACTTCATTTATTATGGCTATTACAGTGTATTATGGGTTTCTGTTTACTTTTTTTTTTAGGGGGGGGGTTAAGCCACAGTCGGCTATTGTCTCTGGAAGCAGGATTAACTCCGCTTGCTTCTGATTCCGTTTACATCTGTAGAAACTGATTGGCATGCCAGACAAATTGTCCCTTGCTCTGCCTTCACTGCTCTGAGATCAGAAACGATCTCTGTGTTGTGTGGAATAGTGCTAGCAGATGTGTTTCCTCTTGCATGCCACCTCGGGCAATATGTGTGATGTAGAGGAGTTGGAGTGCAGTGTGAAGAAGTTTTAATGATGGAGAAGGGAACTCCTGCCATATATGGTTTAATAAAATGGGCAATTTGAACAGGTGCATATGCTTTATTGGAAAGTATTTGAGAATTCACTAGGGTGACTGCATGTCCAAATATATAGCTGGTTTACCAATACACTACCTTCATTTTTCTTTACTTTTTGACATCCTGTAAATACATACAATTAATCTTGTCACATAGCACCTTCGCCTTTTAATTCAACTTTAACTAATTAATTAATAAACCAACAAGTAGGCCTCATGAACCCATTAATACTCATTAACAGCTGTTTTTGTAGTCCTCATAGGACCGCCACACTTCACCCGTCAGCCACACACTGCACTTCCTGCCTGTCACACAGCCGTCTCGTGGCAAACACTTAATTTTATAGACTATAATGTATCAATCTAGGGTTAACAGAATATAACGTATTTAAAATGAGCTCAACCTTGCAATCCAATAACATTGGTAGGGAACACGAGTGTTTTTACTTTTGATGATGTTTGTATAATTGGCCAATAACACACAGTTTATGTGCACATGTGTTTTCTTGGTACATTTACTAAAAGATGGGTTGTAAACAATTTCTCCAGCACTCATGGTGACCACAGAGTAATCATTTTTGAAATTCTTCAGCCAGAAATATAATATATATATATATATATATAAAAAAATAAAAGACAGCAGAACATCACAAGTCTTTTAATCTTGTCCAACAGTGAAACAATGTGGCTCATTGTCGTTGCTTCCCTTCCCTGTAAAAGTTAGACCAGCTGTGTTTGGGATGTCTGTGTTTCTGCTATGTTCTCTCATTCAGCCCACTTTGCTCTTGGGTGTTTTCGTTCATTTATTCCCTTTCTTTCATGCTTTTGCATTCCTTTTTTAACTGTTATGAACTTTATTGTTTTTGGGGTTTTGTATCAGCCACAGTAAAGGATCACTTCTATTTTTCTTGTCTTTTTTTCTTTTACATCCCGTGCCTGTGTCCTGTTTTCACCTCTAACCTGGACTCATTCACTTTGCTCGTCTAACCTAAAAATATGTATGAACTATGAAAATTAAAAAGTAAGAAAACTATTGCTAATGTGCCTTCGGTGGGCTCTGTGACTGTAACAAACATAAAGACTTATTAAAGCTTGACCCAGACTTGAACCCTGAGCCTCTGCATGAAAAGCCACAGAGGTGACCAGCTGAGCCATCCAACAGCTCTGACATTTGAGCCTAATATTTCTGTACTCGATGATATTTGGCTTCATCAGCTCCCACAACGAAAATGATCAAGAGGTCAATCCTGAAGTTTTTCTTCATTTTCCTGTAATGAAGTCAGAACAACAGCGATGGACACAGACCGACAACATGGAATCAAATCTGCACTCCTTTAGCACAAAACCAAAGTGCAAAAGAGCTTAATTTTTGTTTAATAATAATAATAAATGAGGAAAATGCAAAAAAAGAAAACTGAATTCAGGATAAAACATCATTTTAGACATAAATGAACCTGTGTAAATATGGACAGCAGTTTGAAATATTCCACTCATGATTAAAACAAAAAAAAAAGTGAAAAACAAACCAGAAATACTGAGTCGACCCAGATGAGCTTCTATTTGTGTCAAAGTTTTCTTCATATGCTCGTTTGTTTAGACCAGAGTTGCAACAGACAGCTTGTCAAGGCATCAAACATTTAAAAAATTCTTTTATTTGGTACTAAATTACATTCCAGCAAGTTCAGGATTAACTGCTTGACTTGTTCTGCAAAAACTCATATCTGAGCCTCTGTTGAATCAATTCTTATGGATATTTTCTAAATCTGTTTCTACCTAGTAAAAGTGTGATACCAAATCTTTTTAATAGCCACAGTCTTGCTCATCCTTGCGATATAGTATCTGAAAGCATGGTTTATGTTCTACATCATAGATTTATTACATACTGTTTTCTTTTAGTGTTGTTCTACGCCTCCAGCGTTCCTTCTGTCTCGTTTTGTCTGTGTTTTTTGGGGTTTCCCTTTCAGATTATTCCCTAAATCATTTTCAGTATTTGTTCATCTTCGTAGTAGCTGATTGTGTTTGTCTATACCTAATAATAGTTGCTAGCTTTATTCCAAAAGCAGAGAAAGTGTGTCCCCCAATGGGGAGCTGGTTCCACAGGAAAAGCCTTACTCTTAAGCTTACACACTGATACTATATAGTTTTTAAAAATATGATGGGAACTGATTATTCAAGACTTCATATGGAAGAATAATTTCTGGGGTTTACAGGAGACCAATGAAGAGAATGAAACATGGGAGACACCGTCCACTTTGCCAGGCGATGTTCTTCGCTGGATTGGTGTACTTATCACAGTTAAAGCAAGCCCCGGCACTCTTAGTGATTCCCGTTTCCCTCGTCGTGCTATCTTGGTTTCATCTCGGGTGTTTCCGGTCCTTGTGCAGAACCTCCTGGAACCCTTCCTGTTTTCCTTGGATCCTGTCGAGCGAGCGTGAGCGTACATCTGAGTGGAGTGAGATTTCAGCTGTGTGAGTCACAGGCTGTGTGAAGAGGAGCCTGGATGTGTGTTCCCTCCTCTTCCCCCCATCACTGTATATAAATATCACCTGGCCTCTACCTGTAAATAAACTCTTTATTGCATCATTCAGAGTGCTGCGTTTGAGTCCTGCCTGTTTGATCATGACAACATTAAGCCCAGTTTCTGCTGGTCTTTGATGCGTACTTGTGTTATCTACATAAACAAACCACAAACCCTTCTGAGCAGCACAGATTCATAGGACTGCTTTACTTTAAATCCTTCTCTTCGCAGAGTTGTGATCGTTATTTTCCTGATGTCATGTTTACATTTCGATTCTTGGAGATGTGACCGGCTGAGGCTCCTGCTGTGTTTTAATGACTCCCGCTCAGTGATCATGTTCAGATTTGTTTTGCAAAGCTTAATAAAGGCAGCATCACTGTAACTGTGCAGTGTATGAGCTACAGAAATGCAACATAGCCTGAGGTCTATCCTTACTAAATCTGACTTAAACAAAAACAAAACTCTAAAACAACCCTCCAGACCACTCACAGAAACATTATCTCAGCTTATTTTAAATGTAAAAAGTTGTATGAAGTGCTTCTAACTTAAACTCAGTATACCATAATAAGTTAATTTGACTCATCCCCTGTTGTACTCCCCGCTGACACTTGAACTGTATTTGTGAGGTATTAGAAGTAAATAGCATCCTTAGACTGTTCAGATGTGGCTCTGTGCATTCGGAGCGCTGGGTGGCGTTCACACAGCGAGCTGGCTGCCTCCGAGCAGTGCCATCTTCACTCAGATGAGCACAGCTTTTGAAAGGTTGGCATTGATGCACCCTTGGCTTGGGCGTTATTGCGCAAGGTTTTCCACGAAGTGGTCTCTTTTTAGGACATTGGGATGAGTTGGAAAATATATGACAAGTCCAACTCCCTCAGACTAAAGTCTGCTGTCTTACCTGACTCCTTTCTCTGCAACAGCAGAAGCTAAAGAAGCCAGATTCTTCTAAATCTGCTAATTTACTGGTTTAGATGTAAATAAATTAAAAAGCGGTTCGAATTGTTAATGCTTGTATGAAATGGAAAAACGCATCCAATGGCTGTGGAAACAAACTTAGCAGGTAAATCTTCTTACGAGAATCAGTACTTAAAGCCGTTTTAATGTGCTAGAAATATGACTGTGCCTCACGTTTCCAGCAGAACATTGCTGGAAATTTAGCAACACGATGGTGGAAAAACATCAAAAATAAATGACAGTGTCAGATTCTAACCAGCAATAGTTCCATAAAAACAAGCCAGTCTCATCGTGGTCTCAGACGGGGGCGGAGCTAAGCGGTCGTCACGGCCAGCACAGAAAAAGTGCGGCCACAGAAACTGAACGTGAGGCCTGTTAGGGAGATCCAAACACCCTCAGAGAACTGGAGTTACGTCCAGTAACTACGGTTTTCCCAGCAAAAGCATTTTGCCGTGGAAACATTTCCACATGGAAACATTTTAACATCAAAAACATTAAAAACACTAAAACTTTAATTATCTTTTGAACTTCACCATCACTTTTACATCTTTTAGAATTAAGGCCTTCATAAAATCCTTATTAGTCTTCATGATGTACAAGACAGTTGCGCCTTTATAATTAAGCGTTTGATTAACCATCAAAGGAACTACAGCACTATTTGCTATAATCATGCAGGGCATCCGTTTCTGTTTTACCCCAAATGTGAGTAATCGTCTCAGCCTGGCAGCTCATGTAAAAATTGTCTGTCTCCTCCATTGGTCTCTGAGGATGAGCGGAGCCTGTAAATCACTTTGAAGGATGGCAAATAAGGCTAAACCCTTGGAGCAGACTAAAACAGACATACCAGGATTTCACAGCGTATGATGGAGAAAAAAAAAAGTTCTATTTCCTTATGAATCCCAGTTAGAAGTTAGTGGGAGTAACAGCAGGGTGAAGGCAAGGAGGCAAGCAGGAAACAGGAGGATGCCACGGTGTCTGCGATGCTTAGCGACTCTAGAGTTGGACTAAATCGACTCCACACTGACTGAGAAGAAGCAGCACTCTGTTCTTCAGAAACCTGCTCCACCCTGAGCTCTGCATCCACACTGCAGTGAGATAATAGGTCCAAACATATCTCAGAGCTTTGAAGAGCTACTGGGAGACAAAAGAAGGCTTACTGTTACGCAGATCCCTTCACTGCGACCTGACCTAAATCCATCTGAACGTTTAGAAGAAGTTCTTTGAGACGTCTTCAGATCATTCTGTGACAACACGACTTATAGTTTGAGCAGACTCGATGAGTCGCATGTAAAAGAAAATTTAAGCTAAGATATTCTTAAATTTCCTTAAAACTGTAAGAGTGTAACAATCAAAGCTTCTAAAACACAACAGCATAACAGATGTGGGAAATGATTTGTTTCTAAAGGTTTGAATGTTGCAGCAACCTTCTCTCTGTCTCAGCTCCAGCTGGTTCAAAGGGACCCTGCATGGTTCCTACTGGTTCTCACTGATGGCTTCACATCCCATCATGTGCTCCTCTGAGTTCCTCGATCATTTAGAACTGACTTTTATTAATCTTATTTAACCCTCTGATATCCATGTCATCAGAAGTGCTAACCTTATATTTTGGAGAAAGGTAAAACAGACCTTTTGGTTTTTTTAAGACGTTGGGAGAACAATTTAGTAACCATTGAAAGAATATCAAATAGGCTTATTCTGATGGGTTAGGGTTAGGTTTACACCTCAGTGGGTCAAAGCTCATCTCAGTTTGTCTCTAAATCACATATTAGCCAGCTCACAATTCCTCATATCCTGGAGTCAAGCTCCATACAAGCCATCAGGATCTCGTGGTTTTAGAACAACCTGCCTGACGTGGTGCCTTTCAGTATGTGATTATACCTTTGTTTGTCCTCTTCACTGCTTAATTTTTTATCCCAATTTTTTTAAGGCTTTTTTGTGACTTTAATGCTTGTCTTTAAAATTTTTATTTTTCGTTCTTTTGTCAAAACACTTTATAAATGCTAAAGCTAAAATGCATTTTATTATTCCATACATGAGTATTTATGGAATGATGCAGTCTCTACATCCTTACGACACCTTATATCTGCGCATCTGCACTTTAACCTGCATGATCTCACTGGATTCTCCTACGTGCATGGAGTGCAGTGCACCAGCAGGGGGCAGAGGAGAGCTTGAGAAGTGGTTTCCAGCTGTCAGTGACCTGTGTCACTGTGCTCTTGCTGAATTCGGGTCACCCGCAAATGAACAGTGGGATTTATATAATGCATGATAATTTGAAATGAAGCGCACGGCTTCACCATCAGCACCTCTGATCTTGATACGAGCCGTGGGATCACAGCACCCCTTCAGGGCTTGATGAAAGCGATGCAGAGACGTGATCAGCACCAGGCTTTAAATGATCAGATCCCCCTTGTGTGCTGACATACAGATGTTGAAATCCACCTGCTGTTACCCGATGGTGTTTCTGCTGCATGCTAATTGTAGTTCTGTTAGCCTGCATGAGAGTCAGATCAGATTAGAGCAGGTCACCATGTGACTCCTGTGCAGGAGCGAGGAAAAGGAATTGCCAATCAAATCTTATCTCCTTTAATTTTATGTATCTAAGTTTATCAATGCCTTTCATCAGTGCTTTTATTTTTTCTGACAGCTGCACATTGTAAAACACACACGGAGCTTTTGCCCAATCTCAGTTCAGCGATAAAGAACAATGCTGAAAAACTGTGAAGTTTTCAACAGAAAAAATCTAAGTGCTATAAATAGTGCTGAGATTTTGAATTAAAATCGTGCGTTACTATAGTTATTCACATCACACTGCTTGTTATATGTTATTTTTGCTTACCCCACAGCATCACCTGGGTGATGTTCCTGGAGCATTTCACATCCCAACAGTTCTAAATGAAAATCCTATTTTTAATAACGCAGCCTGTTTTAGTGTGACCACAAAGCTGACAGCAGAGTAAGTGAAAACAGCCCACACATAAAAGTACATCAGAGGAACAGCTCCAAGTTTGAGAGGCAAGGTTGAGATGGTTTGGACGTGTGCAGAGGTGCGATAGTGGAAATACTGGACAAAGGATGTTGAAGATGGAGCTGCCAGGCAGGAGGAGAGAGAGGAAGATCACAGGGGAGGTTTGTGGATGTGGTGAAGGAGGACATGCAAAGCTGATATGGAGGCAGATGATCCTCTGTGGTGACTCCGAAAGGGAGGAGCTGATATAAAAATAAGGAGAATTGCACTTTAGATAAAACTGTTGTGGTGACGCTGATTCTACTACAGGAGCAAGTACAGGTAAAAATGTAGAGTAGAAAGTTTAATGTGCTTTAAAGACAGTAGTCCAACATGCGAGCTTACATGAGGTACGATGTACTACACTGTTACCATAATCTGAATCTCTTGGTGTCAACCAACCTTCACCATGATGAAAGCATCTGGAAATCAACATGACAACACCTCGACGTCAAACAGATGAAGTCTGCAGAGCACGTCTCAGGTAACCTTTAGCCAACCATGACAATCCTCCACATTTGCTCCCCTTTGTTAGGATTAATCACAGAAAAGAGAAGTAATAACTCAATAAATGATTGTAAACAATACTTACCTGACAACATTGCAAGTTCCTTGAAAGAACAAAAACTTGCACTGAAAAATTTGATTTAATCAGCCGTGGTTCAGAGAGGAGTTGAAGGGACCCGATCCAAAAATAAATCATCATTGTTTTAGGTTTTGGCTGCATTTTCATGACGATATCTCCGGTTATACCAGTTAAATTAATCAAGGATCACGATTGCGATTATGCTCCACTCCCTGCAGAAGATAATTACAGAGTCATCAACGCAGCTAACAATACGATCTGACTGCTCTGACATTAATTAGCAAATACAAGAAATAAAAGTGGTGAAAGCACACAACCCTGAATGGGTCCAGTGGGTGATGAGCGCCTACAGGTACATCAACCCCACCTCTGTGGGATCTGCTTGTTAATAAGTCACCGACACGCTGTGACACTGAAATCAGATAAAAACCTTTATGCAAGAAAATATGGCTAAATATAATTAAAGGAGAAGAAACGTTAATAAAAAGCAAACACGCGTGGATCTTATTCCTCTCCTGGCCACTTAGTGCAGTATTGTAACAGAGCAGCTCGTCCCCTCGGTGCCCTGAAGGCAGACTGTGAGGACTTCGGCACGCCACACAGTGCATGTAAAACTTCAGATTTAACAATGTGACCAAATGTTTTCATAATAACGGATGTGGCGGCCACAAAACTATGATAATTAAGTGCAGTAGGAGACCTACTGCATCACAGCAGATCGTTTCCACATGCTGGGAACTTTTTCATTCCAAAGAGGACGGTAAATGCATGCATGCAGTGTTTTCCCTCCCGGACCATCAGGACCAGGGATGGTTCGCTCTGGGATAAAACGGAAGGATTTACACATCAGTGTCATCAATTTTGAGACACTTAGAACCAGATTCGCGTTTCCAAGAAAGCTCTTCATTAAAATGAGATATATCAAGCCTACAGAAAACTTGTTTATCCTTTGAGGTTTGCTCTGCATCAGACTAAGGTGTTTATTCTTCTGCGGGCCAACCTCGAGGGTCCTTTCTTCAGCTTTAGCCTCCTCTCAGTTTATTGCCCCCTCATTCAGCCGACCCTTCACCTTGCACCTGACTTTTAGTTTTATGTCATTGTGAGTTTATATACACGCGCACACTCTCGTCTCTGTGATTTGCTAGTCAAGTTTGCATCGTGATCCAAATGCCACGGCTGCTTCGGCGTTCAGCTTCGACCGCCTGAGTGGGATCGATACACACAATGCTTTGACATCACTGAGGCGTAGCTGCAAACAGTTCGGTTTAAAAATCTGGAAGTGCTTCCAGCTGATTAACTGGAAGGAGATGTTGTTTGTATTTACACGATGTTGAACTCTTGAGCTGTAGGAAAACTTGAATCTGTGAAAATCTGTCCGACTTTAAAGTCTGCACCTCTCTGTCACACACATGCATGCACTGAGTCATTCACACAGCTCATTACTCATTGGTGGGATTATTCCAAAAGAAACAATCTTTTTATATGTTTGTTGTACAGAAAAAACCCCAACTCAACCCCAATAGGTAGAAATGACTAATTTAATTCTCACGAGGCCTCATATGCACATCGCTCATGACTTTACCATCTTATTGGATGTCAGATCACCACTGGTTTGTAAGGAAAGCTATGTATTACCCAACTGGCTGGTGGTAGTTCCAGGATATTGATTGCACAGTGGGTGCTGCATTAAAATTCTTCTAGTGTGTATTCTTCTAATGTATATCCGCCGTGTGGGAAATGGTAAGTGTTATGTAGCGGAGACGTGAGTTTGCTCATTGGGAAGAGACTGCCTCTCTTTCACTTCGTGCTACTTTGCTCATGTTCAACCTCTCGCTCAAACAAAAAGGGATTCTGTACAGTTAGCGTTCCAGATTTAGCTCGGGGACACTTACTAGATTGGGATTTTAACCTTAATCTATTGTGGGTTTCTCTCTAGACTTGTGGTAAAATGTGGACAAAGTGTTATGAAGCGATAGAGAAACAATCTCTTCCCAGTGAGCAGGCGCGTGCCTCCACTACTAGTCTGTATCATGACTAGTTGCCAGATCGGCAGCAGACAGGTCTCAGAAACTCTCTAGGCTTCTTTGATTGGGGCGTAATTCACTTGATCGTACATTGTCACCACGACTGTCACACATCCAAAGCGGGGAAGATGTTAATGTCACATGGTTAGTAGTCCCATGTCTGCAAAACCTCAGTAAAGTCACAGCTAAAATGCACCTGCACACATATATGGTAATCGCTCTTAAACCTAACATTCACGCGCTCACAGCCTTAAGCGCCTTGCCCAAGGATACATTGGCATGCAGACTAGAGGATCCTGGGATTAAACCACCAACCTTCTGATTACTACATTACTTTATCTCCTAAATCACAGTGTGTAAAAGCCTACTACATTTTTTTCATCTTTTTTTTGACAATAGCATAAACTCTTATCTCCCTTCAGCTTCTTTAGCAAACATTTTCACTTTAAACTATTTAACATCACGCCACAGACCAAGCCCACAGTTTTTACAGAAATTGCATCATCTAGTTTTGGTCTCTCTTTTGTTGTATCTTCACAATGAGCAGAGCTTAAGTGATGAAACAACAGCTAAGAGAGTGAGCTACTTTATTCACCATGTAAGTGTTCTGGCTGTGCAGAGATTATACAAGATTAACATGAAGCCAAGTGGAGACAAAAGACGACAGCCTGGCAAGGAGGTAAATGAAACTTTTATTGCTCGTAACAAAAAACGCCGCTCGATGAGGCGGGAGAGTCTAGAACAGTGTCACAAATAAATGCAAAAGGAGCCAACAGGAGAAAACAGCTGTGAAACACGAGGCAGTGGAGACTGGCGGGGAGGTAAACAACAAAGACGCTTCGATTCTTTACGGAGAAAAATACAAAAGCAGCTGATGGAGTCCAAAATCATGTCAAAATTCAAAAGAAATGGAAGAAATAAATAGGCAGCCAACAAAAGATGATTTAGGAAGATAAGGAAGAGACACTCTTAACAAAGGCTGGAGGGAGTAGACAGAATGATGCACGCCGTGGGATGGATAATGAGGCACAGGTGAGCTCAATTAGGACAATAACAAGGATGTGAAAAAAGGGAGCAGAGGAGGGAAGAGGAAAAACCACAGACCCTTAATGTAAAGCAAAAACGAAAGCTGAATAAAGGACAAAGAAGAAAGTGATATAACCAGGCACAGCCACCTGAGCTGATCACGCCCATTCAAGACAATAAGTGTAATCCCACTGAGTGCAACACAGTTCATTTCAGAGATATCTCAGACGTGACTCTCTGCTCACTGCATATCAAAATACGCAAGCTGCATGGACAAGACCATGAGGCCGGGAAGATTCAGGAGCTGCAGAGAGCTCCGGTAACTGGTACATGAAATAATTCTAATTAAACATTTGTTATTTAAAAAAAACAAACATATATGAGCAGCTCTGGCCCAGAAAAAGTTTCATGTCTCTTAATTACTTGGGTTTTTTTTAATTAACAAACCTCATCTGTGGTACATAAATGATGCTGTTTACTGTTTGTGCACCACAAAAGTGGTTTTAGTCTCTCATGGTAATTACAGATGATCTTCAGATTCCAAAGTGCCATAGAGACAATAATATAAAAGAGCCTGTGCAGACTAAATGAAAGACTCCTAATGAGATCTGAAAACAACCTCTGCAGAAAGGTGAGGATGCACTGACATGCATCAGGTAGATTCCCGGGATTAGATGCAGACACGAGGAATATGCAAGGAACCCATGTTCAAAAATATGATTGAGGTAAAAAGTAGTCCCTGTTCTTCTCTGGAGCCTCACTGAACTCCACAAGGCTGAAAATGCTCAGAACAAAATCTGCTGTCAGAGGAGATGTAGTCCTCCACAACACCTACCCGGCAATGGGAAAATGAGACTGGGCTAGCCTCTTAATGGTTTCTGAATTTTAAATCACTAGAAAATGTACAATTAAAATCAAAAAACATACTTGGGTGGTAATACATCTGTGAGTCACGCGCAAAATAAAAGTAGAACAAGGAGGCTTATTGACCGAAATAAAAGGGTTTTAGCAATTTCCATGTTTCTATCCAGTCTCTCTCTCCATTCTGGCCGTGTGACTGAAAATGCTGGCTACACCTTTTCTATAGTTCATACTTCATATTAATAAGTCTGTAACAAAAGTGTCAGTTACCACTTTAGATCAGTAGCACTAAAGACAAAAGTCTACCTTCAGGGTGAAATAGTTCTTTATAAAAACTCAAGAATAGGACACATTCATCAACCGGACCTACTTCCACTGATGTGCAGTGACTTTAAATAGGTGCTCAGGTCATAACAAGGGAACAGTGTTGATTTTTAAAAATAAATTCTCATATTCAGTGAAGCATGTTATTTTCTAAAAGCTGCAGTAAATAAGGATGAGGCAGCAAAAAGACTGCAAAGTACATTCTGCAATCAAAAGTTTGCTTCGAGATAACTCCGCAGCTGAAGACTTGTTAAATTATAGCCTATTTGAATTATATATTTGCTTCAGGGGGAAAAAAAAAATTATATTGCAATGTGAGGTGTCACCTCTGTAAACCCCCCGAGGAATTAATGAGTCCACTTCAGCAGAGAATAGAACACGGATGCATGGGCTCCATATAATCAAGAGTGTGTTTAAGTTAAAAGTGATAATTAAATCAGAATTTAAAACAGTCTTTAAAAAAAAGCCTGGATTGTCTCACTGACAAATCAAAGCGAGTCATGAACAAAGGGCACGTGAATACACACAATTATCCAAAGTAACACGTCTCTGTTGTCTCAGTGGAATTGGTCCTCGTGGAGTTCCTTTAGCCATTTATACGTTTTGAAAATTGAAACAGCTACTCCATAAAAACGGTTGATGCTCAGAGATTAACTGTTAATATTTTTTTTTAAAGTTAACAATCTCAGGTGCTTCATGATTCCTTTTCTTTTAGCTTTGTTTACTGTGTAACCTTCTTTAGTTATTGCACTTAATTTATGTTTGTTTGTTTACTGACAACTCGGGCTTCTTGGAAGCCCTTGAGGCTTTTTTTTGGGTTTTCACCACATTTTGTTCTGTTTTCTGTCAAGATGATCCCAAACCGCTTCAGTAGTGTTGGTATGCCGGCTCGGTCTCAGTGCATTGTGTTTTTTTTATGCTCTTACTGTATTGTATATCAGACACTTATTTGTACAGCGCCAAATCACAACAACAGTTGCCTCAAGGCGCTTTATGTGGTAAGGTAGATCGTACAATAACACATACAGAGAGAAACCAAACGGCCTGCAGGACGCCGGCCCTCGAGGCCCAGAGTTCACCCAGGCCCGCCCTGTGAGCAAGCACTGTGGTGACAGTGGGAAGGAAGAACTCCCTTTGAAAAGGAGGAAACCTCCAGCGGAACCAGGCTCAGGGAGGTGCAGCCATCTGACGCAGGTGAGTTAATAATCCAACAAGATCTTAAACCACTGACTAAAATGCTGCTCAGAACCGTGACAGAGCCTCCACCGTCTAGCATTTTCTCCCTGTTTCCCTTCCTAATGCAGGGAATGTAGAGTGAACAGCCACGCTGATACTGTTACACTTTGTCAGGACAGAGGGGATAAACACACAGCAGAGGAACCCATTATGTTTAAAACTGAGTGTATTAAG
This sequence comes from Hemichromis elongatus, assembly GCA_015108515.1. Taxonomy (NCBI): domain Eukaryota; kingdom Metazoa; phylum Chordata; class Actinopteri; order Cichliformes; family Cichlidae; genus Hemichromis; species Hemichromis elongatus. Next base: position 17,052 of record VUQR01016899.1, read on the forward strand.
TCTATAATATAAAATAAAATAAAAATGGACTGGAATCCTTTTAAAGACTGCGCAAGAAATTCAAGCTAACTAAATTCAAATGACTTCATAAACTGGCGTGCACGATTACAACCCGTGTTGTGCACTCAGAGAAATGCAGCCACAAATAGAGGAGGAGTCTTTGATGGCTGCTCAGCAGATTTAACAGATCGCTGTGGGGTAGGACTGAGTGAAAATCACCTCCACACTTTCCCATTAGCTTGAATCTGGCTATAACTACAATGACTTCTTGTCAAATATAGTTTGTCCCAACTTGATTTATAGTTTTAAAAGTGCGTGATTTTCAGTGACTTTTTGGATGGGCCTGGAAGCCCAGGGTCTGCCCATTGTGTGTGAAAGTTGCAGTTAGGTTCATTCTGGGACACTGAAAAAAAGGAAATCGAGTTACGATTACATGATGAATTTGAGCTAAAAGTGCAGACTTACAGCTTTAACTGGAGGGTTGAAGTAAAACCACAGCACTGACCATTAAGAAATTACAGCCATTATTATACTCAGGTTGCTTTTGTCCTATTTTAGCACTGCTGTTTTACTGCTGGAGTCACGATGAAAGGCAGAAAAACAACATTCACACCATGATTTAGTGCTTGCATCTGGTCTGCAGCAAAGTCTCCATCAATTTTCTTTGCAATAATTTCCAGATATACAGCAAATCTCATTTGTGTTGTCTGCAGCAGTATTTGTTTTAAGTTTTGAAAGGTGGATTTAAGGCTTTATTGTCATCTTAAGGCCTTATGTTTGCATGAGAGACATTTCAAGGATTTGTGAACAACTTTTAGCAGATTTATAAATACCCGACTTCACCAAAATGACGGTTTCTTTGGAGTTCAGCTCGTATTTTCAGGAGTACATTTAGTTCCTGAGAGTATTTGGAGCTACGAGACAGAGCAACCCTCATAAGATGAAGCAATTTGAGCTCAAACATCAGCCGTGTTTTCTAATTTGAGGGAAGCCAACGAAGCCTAGCAAGTTAATGAACAAAAGGCAATTCTGCTCTCTTGTGTGTTTGCCTTTTGTTTCTCTCTGTGCCTTCTCAGTGTTCATCTACCTGGGTGTGTTTATTTTTCCAGGGCGTTTAATTTTCAGCCTGCCTATAAATTCACACCTTGGCTTCCACTCAGTGTTGCACCAAAGTAATCAACACGCCCTGGCGATATACTGTGATGAGGCAATTATTTTGACCGCAGTATCAACTCTGCATATAATATAAAAGCAGATGGAAACACACACACACACACTTATCAGATGTGTTTCGAGCTTTGGCACACACGTCAGTATCTGCTGCCCGCGTCACTTTGTTGGTACCATCTGATTCTTGCTGTCAGTCTTGGCTCGAGTTCAGACTCCAGGAGCATTGCTATCGCTTCCTCGGTGCAGCCCTGTCTAGCAGGCATTTATGCATAACAACAACCCCAGTGTGTATGCGTGATAATTAAAACGTGTGCGCTACAGAGCCTTTTCACATCTCCTTGAGTCTCACGGTGCAGTGCACGCTGGGGGAGTTTTATTTTTAGCTCCTTGGTCTTTGATTAAAATATGACTCTCCTGTTGACCTTCACACCTGCTGCAGCTCTGCCAGGTCCATGGGAACACAACCGCTTGATAAATAAAGGCCTGACACCGGAACCGCTGACAAGACATAATCAATTCCCCACGAACTCTTCCTGGTCCTGCACGCTCTCTGTGATGCCTGTATTAAATATCCTAATGCTGTGCATGTGTGAAGCTCTTGTCCATTTTAAACCGGGGTGAAGGCACAGCTCCGTAAATGGCAGCGTCAGCGTGCGTGAGTCAGATGACCACTTTGGAAATACTTCGACAAACGTTGGTTGATAGGCTTTAAATTTTGCTCATGCTTCCCAGAGAACTCAGGCTGCTTATTGTGGTGATCTGTCCGCCTTTCCCTGAGCACCATCATAGGGGTGACATTCCTGGCTGTCAGTGACATGCCTCCACAGCTTTTGGATGGCTCACCATAAAATTCTCGACCGTATATTCACAATGCCCGAAGGCTGGATTCATATGACTTTCATGCAAGTTAAAGTCTTCCTTGGATTTGATACAAAAATACTCCAGCAAGATGATGAATTCCTCTATTGGTGCCGAGCTCCTGAGTTTTCCTCTTCCACCATCAGGACGCTGACATTTTGTGGTTTTGAGGGATTGTCTTTAATTTACCACCTATAGCACTGTTTATAGCAATGAGTCACCCCAACTTTCCCTAAAGCAATAAATCACTGGGTCAAAATTAACTTTTTAAAAATATACAAACAGTTTGGGGCTAATTAGGAAAGTTTATATTCATAAAGTTATCAGCTAGCTCTAATCAACATGGTTAGTAATCTGTATTCTTTAACTTTGAAACTAATTAGTCCTAAGAGGCTAATAAAATGTTATAATTTCACTTACAAAAACTGGAGCTGAAGCTTCTTCGATGGTCTCGCAGTAAACACGATTATTTGTCAGAACAAGGCATTAAAATGCCACAAAAGGCACCAACAGCATGTTTATAGTTATTGCATTTTTCAGCTCATACTAAGAAAATTTGTGTGTTTTTTATTTTTAAAATAAATCAGTTCATACTGCTAACATAATCTTACTGATTAATGAAGCTTTAGCCACTTGCATAATCTAAAAACCCTGAAATGGAACAAATCTCTTCGTTTGGCTGGAGAACTTGTTTTTACTGCATTCACAGTGACATATATTCTCGAATGATCCGAATGTCGGGTGTTACTTTTAAATATTCTGCTCCGCGATGGCTTCCATTAGTTTGGCGCTTGGTTGGTATTTTGCCTTGAGGTTAAAGTCAGATGACAAACTTTTCCACCAGGACCATCATAAGGTGCCAGGTGGCAGCTATTCGTGGTGCCCAGAGGGTAAATCGCGCCAGCTTTGGTGCTTTTCACATTTATTCTGCCACCAGCTGTTGACTTCTATGGTTTTCAGGGGAGATGTCTCAGCAGCTGTTTGGTGGATTACTATTACATTTCTCTACACATTTTCACTATAAACAGGACTGTCAGCCTCCTGACTTATTAGTGGCGCTCACATGATGAATTCAAATAATTCACTGATCCCTTCATACAGCGAGCTGACATTTGGTTTTGATGGAAGCAGCTTTTGTATTGACTGCAATGGAATTTTGTAAGATTAAAAGCATTAATCCTGCAGCAACATCTCGGATCAAAATGAGTTTTTTCAGAATGCAAAACGGAAAACTAAGAGAAATAATCATTTATGCTTAGCTGAGCTTTGTGTTCTGTGCTAATTGTCAGGTGTTTGTTATCCTGTCAGGCTATACTCCAGCATGGGAGAATTTTACCTTCAGTGCTGTCAAACACACGGTTACAGCTGATGACCCCGTACCTCCTAAACGATCATCTTCACCTGAAGCACACTGCGACTAAAAAGTGAAAATAAAAGAAAATTTGTGGTAAAGGTTCTGCTTTTTGACCTCTGGGGCTGAAATGTGAAGCCATATATGCCATACATGCAGTTCAAAAACTTACTAGATCCCAGAGGCACCCCCAGCCTGGCGTGGCAGACGGCCGCCCCTCTCAGAGCCTGGCTTTGCTGGAGGTCTCTTCCTTTTAAAAGGGAGTTTTTCCTTCCCACTGTTTCCAGAGTCCGTCTCCATAGGGGGTCACTACCTTACAATTTAAAGAGCCTTCAGGCAACTGTTGTTGTCATTTTGTGCTATATAAATAAAAGTTATTGAATTAAACTGAACTGAATTGACTCAGAACACAGATTAAAAAAAAGTTTAAAATATTTGATTACAGAGCTGGAAAGGTTAACAATAGGCAGGTGGATTGGGGATCTGTTAACGGTGCTGTCAAACAAACTCCTGAGGTTTCTGAAAGCAGGAAAATAGAAAGTTAGTGAAGACCAGAATAGCATAGCATTTACTGAAGGCAGAGTGTGATTAGTCTCCGAGGATAGGGGCCGATAACTGAAAACAGGCAAGGAGCAACTGTTGCTCGCTGGACTACAAGTGTTCATGTACTAAACAATTGGATGGGAAGATCTGGCGACAAATAGCAGCCTTTGCCGGTCCATAAATACACAGATTGATGAGGAAATGAGCTTCGGGTGCAGATGCCGAGCCCAGAAAGGATACCTTTGCCCACAGGAGGAAACAAAGATGGGCCCACTTCCTACATGAGCACAGTCAAAGAGAAGGAATGGGGGGAAAAAACATATCTCAGAGCATATTTAGCACTCATCCAAAAATGGTCATTTTTTTTTACTCCAAAAACCCCCACGCACTGTTGCTACATCCATCTTTTATTAATGAGGTTCCCATATGTCACCATGATAGCTTTACTGTTCGTTAGTGCTGATCCCTCGAATCTCTACATGCCACCATCCTGTGCCAATATGGTTACTATTGGCTCCAAAAAGCTACAATGGTGAGGAATAAACCATCACAGCACCTGCTGGTGACCTACAGCTGCATCACTGAGAGCTGATCTGCAGCTGACGGGAAGGCTCTGCAGAGGATGATAGAAACTGCACAAGACTTCGCCAACTCCCACCGAGTGACATCCTCACATCTCGCTGTTTGCTGAAGTAGCGTAAGATCCACAAAGACCCTTTCCATCCTGCCCACAAGCCTTTTGAACTCCTACCATCTAGTAAAAGATACAGATCCATTAAAACTCACACCAGAAAATTCCTGCACAGCTTTTACCCTGCAGCCATATCCATACAAAACGATAAACTTAAAAACCACTAAATACAATACTGTGTTCTTAATGTGAATATTTATCATGTTCTTATCTCATGTATTTATTCTGCCTTGTCGTAGCCCTGTGATGTCCAAGCTGTGCAAAGCTTCTCAAACTACGACAGTTCAGGCTGTTTACATTTTTTCCTTCAGTGTTTCTCAATGTTTTTCATTAAATAACATTACAGTGCAAGTTCCTTAGCAACAATGTTACCTCTCAAATTTCTGAATATGTTACATTTATGTTCTAGAAATGTTAAATGATTGAGTATAACATCATTGGTATGTTAGCAAAATGCACTGTAGTTATACTGTCCATTTTAGTTCAGTAACCAATGACTGTCATGCAGTGGCTATGTCCATCTTTTATATACAGTCTATGGTTTTACTCACAAGTGTCCAACTATCCCAGTGTCCCGCTGGCCTTCCGACCGACCTTACACATTAGCATGTTCATGTCTTGGTGCATGATCAATAATCCAGGTAAGGCATCCCATAAAGTTGATTCTCTTCATCTGGATGCAGCGTTTTCATTGGGGGGTAAAGCATTTCATCCCTCATCCATGTGACTTCATTACTCTCAGCGGGCTGCTCGTTTCCCCAGCGCAGATACAGCTTTGCCTACCAATGTGCCAGGAGCTCAGCTTCATGATCATTAATATGCAAATTGTCATTAAAAGTTTTTTTTTCCACTGAAAACACTGAAATCCTGATCCTGAACACAAACAAATTTATGGGACCAGCATGTTAACGTGCTAACTCTAGTGCACAGCCTCACTAGGGTGACCAGAGCCCCACAAGCTGACGGCAGGGAGAAGAATCTGATCGTGTAGGTTAACATTGCTACCAATCTATTCTTAACATTTGGTATGCTTAAATAACAAACACACACAAACTGTGCACGTTACAGGTTTAGCATTTAGCATATCAGTGATGAATATACAGTGTTTATTAAGCCTGAAAGGAAGCTAGGAAAAGCCTCCCAGTGTTCACTGTAACCGCATGCCTTTTTCTTTCTTTCTGTGAGATTCACTGAAATTATCATAACTTGACTGACTTTAATTTACTAAAATGTTTCCCAGTGATCAAAACATAAAGACAGCAAACGCAGTGACATGTTCACCTGCAGTGCACTTGTTTCACACCCTCTGGATACAGCCTGCTGTGCATTGTTGGCTTTTGAAAACGCAATGAAAACGTGAGGCATCGTCTCAGCATGCGGGGCCAATATGAACGAGGACAAAAAGTGCTGAGCTGTCCTATGTAAAGAGGGACACTGGCTTTAATTTACCTACTGCTGTTAGATTTGAGTGTTTATGTAATCCTTCACAAAGCAACACTCACCAGCTGCCAGCGATGATGCATCTGTGAGCGTCTATAAATCGAGGGAGGGGTTTGTGGACAGTCGTTTCCTTTTTTCAGTCTCTGGGAAGAGAAGGAAAATGTGGATAAACAAACGGTAGATGGATGAATGGACAGAAATATCGATTGACACACAAAAGAAGAGTAATTGTCAGACACGTGGATGAAAAACTGAAGAAAACGGGTTAAAACAGGCTGAAGGAAAGAAAGCCGCTGCATCCTGTTGTCCACTTATTGGTGTCTTCCTTGCACCATAATGGATGAATGTGGGACAGAAACACACTTTGGGTGTCCACATGAATTAAGGGCGCAGGCCCTTCAATTCCCTGTGGGCTAGGGACATTTGTCTTTCTGTGTGTGTGTGCACACTGTCTTTTATTTTTTTATTTGTTTGTCTCTACAGCGCTACAGTGTTTTATTGTTTAACAGCAATAAATCAAAATAGACGTGTTTAATGTTGCAGAGAAAATAAGAGAAGAAGTCTTTTATTGTCAGGGTGAAACCAAAGCTGCAAAAAGCAAAGAACCTGAAATCTAAAATACAAACTACTTATTTTCATAAATTTTAATTTTGAATCTCTTTTTTATGTTATTCTTTTCCCTTTTTTTGCATTTTCCCCACATTTTTAAATGAGTCAGCGTTACCGTAATTCTTTTATATACAGAATATATAGCTAAACGCAAATATTGTTTGATATGGACTGAAGTACATAACACATAACTGTGCACATTCAACATTAAGTAGCAAAACCAGACAGACAACAATCATAGGGTGATGAAATATTTGTGGTTTTAGGCTTCAGATAGATGGCACTGATTGCAGAGACTCATGGTGTGGGTCTTAATGCTGCAGAACCTTCTGCCTGATTGCAGAAGGGCGGCCAGGCTGTGTGAGGGTTGGGTGGGGTGCATGTGTGGAACATGGATAAGAGGAAGGATGCTCCTATGAATGTTTTCACCTGCCTCACTGTGCTCTGCAGGAAGCTTTCTGCAGTTCCTCTGTTAAAGGTTCAATTCAGTTTTATTTATTTGGTGTCAAATCACAACAACAGTCACCTCAAGGTGCTTTACAGTGGAAGGTGAAGACCCCACAATAATACAGAGAAATCCCAACAGGATGACTGGTTAGGGGTGATGGGGGGACAGAAGGATTGATGATGGGAGAGGTGTCAGAGATGTGCACAAAAAGAACTCGATGCTTCTGGCTCTACTTAAAAATCACTGAATTAGCAGGGGAGACTAGTTGGCCTCGTTGGTTTTGTCTACCTTAATAAACAGTGTCGTTGTGTTGTCGTGGTACCAGCTTACCAGATGTTTCACCTCCTCTCTGTCTGATGTGTCGTCAATACTGCCGATGATGTCTTCAGCAAACGTCATGATGATGTTGGACTTGGGGTTGCAGTCATGGGTGAGCAGGGTGAATAACAGAGTGCTGAGCATACAGCCTGAGGTGTTGAGGTTGAGCAGAGGGAGTTTCCTCACCAGCTGGAATTTTGACATGATGTTTATCAAAGCCTGGTAAAGCAGAGTGGAGGGTGATGGAGATGTGGAGAGGTTGGTGCAGTGGCTGGGGCTTTAAACCACTTCCTGAATGCACTTCATTATAATGGAAGTCAGTGCTACAAGGAGATAGCTAATAAGATATGATTTGCTGAGATACAGATGATGTCTTCCTCAAATCGGCCATGGCCAGATGGAGCATCTGCTTCTTTATGGTGGGTTTAGAGGTAAGTCAGACTTCTACTCACGATCCACCCAGCTGCCTTCCATTGGTGGTTTACAGGTCTGTCTGAGTCATAAAAGACCCAGAGGTGGACCCTGAACATCCCGCTGAGATGCTTATTATATGATTGGGTCTTGTTCTGAGGTTCAAACCTTGCATATTAGTCGTTTAATGTGTTGGGAACTGAGTTGTAGTTGGCCTGGTGTTGTACCATTGTTGTACTCAATTAGGGCCTGAAGCCATTTCACCTGCATCTGAGGTCATCCGGATCACAGAACAGTTGGGAACTCCACGTGCGGCGTTTTGCTTTCCTGATGACCTTGAACAGTTGCATCCTGGCTGATCTGAGAAGCACAGGCATGGAGTTGAGATGTCAGCCATGGCTTCTAGTTTGGCTGACATGTGTGCTTACAGTCTTTTACTACAGTGATAGCCTTGATCTACTTCTCTGTGAACAGAGTCTATGTCTTCCTCCAGGCAGACGTGCTACTCATAAGGGATTGCTTCCATGAATATATTGCAGCCTGTGCTCTCAAAGCAGTGCTGTAGGGTGGTGATGGCTCTGTTGAACAAAACTCTGATGATTCTTTTTATTGCCTGGAAGAGTTGGAGCAGTGATCTGTACGCTGGGAAGAGAAAAACACAAAGGTGGTATGAATGACCCAGGTGGGGGGACAGGGACGGCTTTATGTGAGTCACAGACGTCGGAGTAAAATAGGTCAAACATATTCCCACCACCTCTGGCGATGTTGGGAAAAGTGTCACTGGTAAAACTTTGGTACGGCTGGTTTTAGTCTGGCATGGTTGAAAGCACCAGGACCGATGGCGGGGGTGGAACCCTCGGGGTGTGTCGGGGTTTTTTTTGTTGTTTGTTTTGTTTTGTTTTGTTGGTCGCTGATGGCTTGTGGAGCTCATGCAGTGTCTCATTAGTATTAGCACCAGCGAGGATGTAAGCTGGCATGACCATAATTACACTGAATTCTCTTGGTAGAAAAAAACCCAGCAGAATTTCACCATTAAAAAACAATCAGTCAGTGGCGAGCAATGAGTGAAAACTACTGAGGCTTTAACACACCAGCCTCTGTTGATATAAAGACGAAGCCCACCACCACAGGTCCTATTCAGCGTTACTGCGATCCCTCTGTGTGTATCCGGATGGAAGTATCGGTTATTCTATGAGGATAAACACACAGCAGTTCTTTACTTCAGGCTGTGTTTGAGGCTTTGTAGTGAGATGGCGTTTGAGGCAGTCAGATTTATTTTCCAGAGAGTCTACAAACGGTAGAGCTATTCAGGATTAGCTTTTAACCTACAGCAGACATGCATCTGCTGGCCTCGACACTGGGCCTCACACGTCTTTTAACACCTTCTCTTCCTGCCAGCGGAGTCAGGTGATGCTGCGGTGGACCTCGGTTTGCACAGATTACCAACACTAGTTTTCTTTGTTAGTGGTGCAGACATTTGTATAACAGGCCATAAGCATGAGGACTTCAAAGCCATGTGGTGCACAGACTTTGTATGTTAGTTCACATGACTGTATCATTTATTTTCATTGGATTAAAATGAGCAACAGGCTTTTTTGTTAACTTTTTTTTTTTATGGTTTTCAGTTATGTGTCCTTCAGTTTGCATTCTGACTTTGATTTTTTTTTTTTCGGTAAATAAACTCAGAGATTTTTTTAAACCATTTTTCTAAAATTTTTTTCTTGCCTTTAATTAATTATTTAATTAATTAATTTGTGAAATAGCTTTTAAATTAATTTTATACAATTCATTTTCTGATATTATTTTATCCGCTTTAATATCTCGTGTTCATTTATCGTTTTTTAATCCAGTGCGAGGACTGAGTGTGAAATGACTGAAATCTTTTATTTTTGTGTTTTTATATTTAATTGTATTTTTACGCCGCCACCTGTCGAGAATAATTTATTTATTCATGTAAACTGTACGTTTTCAAAACGCATTTTCTCGCGCCGTTATTTTCATTTTCTTCATCTTCATTCGGTTTGCATGCTTACATCATGTCACTACTAATGTGTCATGGCGCTTCCAGTTGCACACAATTTTACAGCGACATGGTCAACACTAGACAGCTACAACACAATGGCGGCTATTACCGTGCGAAGACTGCAATTTCATCTGTTTTGTTACCACGTTACACAACCGCCGCCTCTCTCCTCATAAATGTCAGGAGTGTAAAATGATGATGTCACTAAAATTGCCCAAACCAAATGTATTTCTGCTAAATGTGATTGTCGGGACGTAATCCTCTGGACAGTATCGGAAATTAAATGCTGTGTTTATTTCATCCTGTGGTGAAGAACACTTCTTTTTTTGTGTGCAAACAATAATCCGGTACTCTGTCATGGTAGCCTCTCCACACTGGCCTTACGCTACAGACCATAAATGTCACGGCTGTTTTGCATGTGGATGGAAAATGCTAATAAGTCTACTCATCGCTCTAAAAAAAACCAGCCTGGCTTTTTAAATGAACCTACTTGTATCCATCACAGGTTAGCAGCGCTTCAAGCCCATCGTTGTTTGCGGCCTCATTAACATGCAGAGCTGTGTCACATTTGGAAGGTGCTGCTACATCTGAGCCTGTCAGAAAATCAATACGCCATCTTCCGAGGGCTCGGCTGTAACTCATATTGGCTTTGTGACAAACTCAGTTCAAGGACCGAGTCTTGAGATTGTTTACCACATGAAATATCTCAGAGCGTTGGGCGTGTGAGGGAAGAGCAAGATTGGGAGCGTGCACCTCATCCAGCGCGTTGTCCTCCCTCAGTACATAAGCAGAACCGGTGTTGCTTGTTCTCTCTGCAGCACGCTGCCTTTGTTTCTTCCTCACACACCCGTCCTGACTGCGCCTGCAGATTGTTGGAGTGTGTGTTAGACTGCTTTGTGTTTGTTATTGTTGGGAAGGCTCTTGAAGTGTTGCTCTGAGTGTGCCGGTAAGACACAGTGCACAGATGTTGCAAAAAACTCAAAACAAGAGTCAGCACGAGGATACAATGTCTCTCTCACACACACACACACACACATATGCACACACACACATCAACTGCTTAAATATGAAGCCGATGCCTTTTTCTAGGTCAGCGTCTCACTGACTTGACGAGTTTTCCTCTCTTGGAAAGCTTTTGAAGTGTCTGCAGTGATTTGATGAACGAATTCATGATATTTTCTTACTGACAACTGATGTATTTAAAACTTTAAATTTGAAAAAAGTAATTTAAACTCGAGGGCCTCAATCTTCACTTGTTCTGGAGCAGTCAGCAGTCACGCGCCCTCGTCATTAGCAAATTGAGCTGTCATTTCTGACAGCTTTTCTCATCTGTGTTGAAATTTGACTGAGTTTCTGCTTTCCGTGTAGCTTTCGACCAAATCACGTGGTCTTCATCCACATGATGTATTCACTCTGTTGGGCCACCTGTAGATGTTCAAACTTTTCCAGTAATGGTTGGTCTGTGAGTGTTGGAAGGGATCGTTCTTTTACTCAGGCGATGTCAGTCTTTTAGCCATATTGCATAGTTTTCACCAGCAAATAAAGTTTGTACTGCCATCAACACATCAGACCAGGTTGGAGGGTTCAAGGCCTCGCAGACACTTCACAGGTAAGCAGAAGAAGCCACTCTGGCACCCAAACTGTAGGCTGAGTAGACAGGAGAGGCCGATCCAGACGACGGCATGGAGGCAGAGCAGACAAGATAACCTGGGTCTACCTAGAACACCGGCGGTGTTCAGGGTCGGTGCAGCTTACCTGGATGACCCAGAGGATGAGGAGACAGGCATGAGTAGTGAAGGCAGCGCTTGGCTGTGCAGAAAGTTGCATACAAAGGCGGAACCCCTCGGGAGTCCGGACAGGAAGCCTTCGGAGGAACGCGAACCTCTCAGGAGGCCATGCAGGAAGTTGCAGATGTAAACAGAACCCCTGGGGAAGTGGCCAGCAGCGGTTAGGAGGCGGAGATAAGAGGCTGTCAGGCAGGACAGGATGAGGCAGAGGAGCTGTGGAGGAGCCCTGCAGAGCAGCTGCTGGAAGAGAAACTGAAGCCTCTGATTTGTGGAAACCAGAGGCTTTTATAATAAGAACACGTCACACTGTTTGTGTCTGTGGGTCTTTTTTTTTTTTTACATTGTGAGCTTTGTGTGTAATGCAAATTAGCCACTGGGCCTAGATTTGTTTCTATTGCAGGTGCTTCGGTTTAGATTTTCACTGGTATCCCTGTACTGGTCAAACTTCACACATCAACAAAATCCACACACACAAACAAAAAACAACTTTCCAGATTTAGAGATGTTTGTACCCAGCTGTCAACGTGTTTATTTCTACTGTAAAGTTGTGCGTTTTAAGATGGGAGTCTATGGGAACTGACTCACAGCCTCCAGTGGCCATAAGAAGGAACTGCAGGTTTTGGCATTTGATTCAAGATTCAAGATTCAAGATTCTTTATTTGTCACGTGCAGGTTATACAGGTACAACACGCAGTGAAATGAACCTGACACGCTCCTCGACTGTGCAAAAAGAAGGGGGGGGGGGGCACAATATCACAA
>VUQR01016900.1:0-54009 GCA_015108515.1 Hemichromis elongatus
CAGTTATTTTTTCCTGTTGCTTGGCCTTATTTTCAAAATGGAAGATTACATATCTAAACTGAAAGAATTTTCTAAACTGGACTTTCAATCGAAGCAGGACTTCATTTATAAGTAAAGGTATGACGATAACGTTTTTTTGTTATTTTTTTCTATGCTAGTTTGTATATGTAAGGAATGCGCTGATATGAAATTTTAAACAAAACACGTTAACTGTTGCCAGTGAAATGGTGAATAAGCTACTCTGTAGGGTTCATATGTTTGTAAATCTGACTATGATGACGTCAGTGCCTCACCAGCCATGAACCTCACCGCACGTCACTGTCTCTAACTAATGGTCACTATCCAAGCACTGCATCATGCATCATGCATTAGAGCCTCACTACTGCTGAATCCACCCCCGGTCTAAAATTGAAGCTCCAGAAGTGGACCAATTGGTGACATCACGGCGTCTTTTGAAGTCTAACAATTATAATCTCTGCACAGTTCGAACTCTATCGAGAGCACCCTGAGCCCCTCTTCCCTCCATCATGGACACTTATAACACTCGCTCCATCCGCAAAGCCACCAGCATTGTGGAGGACCCCACACACACGTCACACACACTCTTCACCCTGCTGCCTTCTGGAAAGAGGTACCGGAGCATCCGGGCCATCACTGCAAGACTACGGAAGAGTTTCTTCCCCCAAGCCGGACACATTCATACAAGTCACTACCAAGCACATCACTGCAGTACTATGTAGTCCTGTGTTTGTCCGTTATATGTCATGTGTAGCACCAGGGTCTCAGAGGAACGCTGTCTCATTTCTCTCTGTACTGTACCACTGTACATGGTTGAAATGACAATAAAAGCCACTTATCTTGACTCAGAATAGTTACTGTCTCTTGAAAGTGGCTTAAGTTCGATACTTTATCTGAAATCACAATAATTTCTGAACTTTGCACCTCCTGTAAATCAAGGCTTGCTGCTTTAAAATCCAAATGTTTTACAGCATTCGCTGTATTTTTTACTCTGTAAAATCACTTTAAAAGGCACAAAGGATCTTTTTTTTTTTAAATTTAATTGAAAAGCCTTGTAGGTCATCTGCTGAACTCATTTATTATGCAGTCTTTTTCAACAGATTTCCAGAGTATTATCAAGACAACACAACAATATTTATTAGTCCTTTATTTATCCAGGTAAAATCTCATTGAGATTAAAAATCTCATTTCCAAGAGACAACTGGCAATGAGCACTGCCTTTGTATCAGGAGCTTTAAAAGAATGCAGCTGTAATAAATAGGTGAGGATATTGAGGCTTTTATTATGCAGAGGTCGTATTTCATTGTTATGCTATGTGTGACTGTTGTGGATTAATTTGTAGAGGTAATTGTCAGGAGGAGTCAGTGTATTATATGTCTGAAATCGAGAGTAATGAAATTCTTTAGGAACTGATTGTGAGGACAGCTGCCTCAGCTCTTCCACATGTATGGACTGACTGCCGTCAAAGAAAATGTCTATCCAGTGTAACAGTCTAACCCTGACTACAGTTTAAAGCATAGGGGCTGGGAGTGACAAGACAAAACAGAAAAATAAAACAGAGTAATATGTTTAAGGAATCCTGTTTCCTGTGCTTGGTGTGCAGCAGCTCTGAATTGAGGTCTGCTGGACAGTCAGATGTCTCAGTGATGAGTCTGCGATGGCGTGACATTTACTAGACCTCGTTATGACAGAGTCAGACAGGGCGAGTGCTTGTTTTTTTGAGAGCACTCAGCTGCACATTATATATTTTGAACATGGCCCACAGAGAGATCTCTAGACCCACTTTCCCTTCAGCGATGGAGCGATGACTCGTGTAGTTAGCCTCATTTCAAATGACCAGTCAGAATGCAGAGTGGCGTGAGGGAGGACCGATTGGGAATGAAGTGGAGGCAGTAAAAATATTAATATTGATGAGAGTAACATGAATTTTGATGGGAATCAGGTGGACCTTATGAGGAGCAGATATAGTTTTATGAAAATTGAACTTTCCCTTTATAACCATGCGTATCTGTCCTAACTGTAACCCACATGTTTAGACACTGACTCAGGGTGTGTCTGCCAGTTAGATGTTAGGTGTGTGGGAATATTTGAGCCACACCTGGCCAATCCAATACCTGAAATAACCCATAGCAAACATAGCTTATCATTTTTTTTATTTTATTTTTTTAATTTCTGGCAGTACTGTAACAGAGCCATAAGTCCCATAAATAACTCAGATTAGGCTTCCTCGGCAGTAACTATCAGGCTCGAAAGATGTGAAGTTATAACTGGATAAGTCTCCAGTATAATTTATGTCACTTTCAATTATATAAGATAAAACAAAACAGAAAATACTGGAGCCTTGACAAGCCGGGGACAGGCTGGCAACATCTTGCCCTATGACAGCTGGGAAAGGCTCCCGTTCCCTGAAATGGATAAGTGATAGAAAATTGATGGATGATAAGATAAATGTGGGAAATTCCAGTGTTAAAGGGGCCAAAGAAGTAAACACAAACACAAAGAAAATATCTTAAAAGTAAAGAAAAAGTCAAACACATACGAAAAAATGCTATGTAACAACTAAATAGAACACAAAAGTGTCTCATTACAAAAAAAGTTCCAAGAAGCAAGATAAAAACTAACATGTTGACAGGCTAACAAACTGAGTCCAAAACCACCAAAGAATGACACCTTCATCCATCGTTTACACAAAAGTCCACAAGCCAAGTTTCAGGAAGATTATTAATTTTTCTAAGTGGTCACATGAAAGGATGAGACTGTTGTGGACGGCTAAGTTTAGCTTTTTGGTGCGGCCCTCCACAACAGTCCTAGTCCTTCCCAGTCGAAGAGCCTCTAGGAAAAATGATTTGCCCACTAAGTTTGAATCTGAACTTTATTTCTCCTTAAATATGAACTAAGATCAAAGGACATGAGTATATCTCTGTGACAAAACAGACCAAATTGCAGTGCTTAATGTTATGGAATGAGAATTAGAAGACTACCTTTATCTTACCTAGAGATTACATGTCAAAATGTCAAAGCAAAAAATTATTTCTTCCTCAGAATGTACTTGTGTATAAGCGGGAAGTCACTATGGTATAAAACATCCTAGCAAAAGTACTCTCATTTTTTTTTAACCTCCTTAGACCCAAACTCTTTCATGGCATGCATTTTAATTTCTCTTTCATATTTGGGCTGATTGGGACCTGATGAATGTAAAAACAAAGAATTTTTTTACCTGATTTTTGTTACTGCTAACAGTAGCAGTATAGTGTCCTTGTAAGTGGATATCTGGCCCTTGTAGAGTAAAATGTTGTATTTTGGTCTAGACAACCCAAAATGTCATGTCCACATATGTGGTCCTAGGAAGTTAAAAGAATAATCATGTGTCATTATACAAACTCACTCAAACTGCAGCATTTGGCTTCATAACACGGTCGATTTTGCAGAGAGCATTCATCGTATGGTCGCTCATAAATTTAATGTTTCATTGAATATTCCATTTGGTGGATACAGTAAGAGCCAAAGTGCTTCACTTAAAGTACCACAAATGCAGCGTGGGTAGTACTGGTAGGATTTTAACCCCCAACACTTTACAGCACTGATGGTCTACTGAAGCTGTTGAGCAACATACAGTGGCATCTGCATTTTACATCTGGCTTCTCAGACTGCATGTATCCAGATAAAAATGCATTTTTCTGGGCTTCAAACTCAAAAATTGCTCCAGTTCAGTATCGTCCCCTCCCACCAGCATCCCACCCACTGTTTCCATTTTGGCTGAGCTTGTTTCAGGTCAGTGGCAGTGACTGAAGAGAGGAATGCCAATGGAGTGCTCACAGTCGGCAGCCGGTGCTAATGGCTGTGCCACACACATCTAACAGAGGGAAAGGCTGGCCTGGAAGTGACAGGGCAAAATGTCAATGCATATGACATTACGGAGACATGGTCAGCGTCCATCAAGCATACACAGCTCCAGGCGAAAACGATTAGAAAATAACAGTCAAAAGCTACACGGATATAGCTAAAGCCCTTTGAAGAAATGTCAGCAGCACTTATGGATGGCTTGGATAAAATCAGACATTAAAGCAAATCAGTAATTGATTGTTAATTTGTCCTGCCTGTGGATGACAAAAGAAATTCCCTCGGGATAAATGAAGTTCTTATCTTATCTTATCTTACTCTCATGATTCACATCGGTCAGCTGCTACCAGCCAAAAAGCTTAAGACCCTTTTGTTTTCCCCAAACTAGCAGATTTTGTAAAGCAGCTACACCACCAGATATAAAAGATGGATTTCACCCACTGGTATCTAGATCCCTGTTTCTGAACCCTCAACTTTTTGGTCATCACCATATTAACTTTTTGGAGCCTCATGTGACCATATGTAGAATAGAGTGTGGAGCTCGTAGTCAGGGCTCCTAGTGGGTTAGTCATTAAGGCCTATCTTAGCAGCTGGGCATTATTAACTTAGGTTGGTGCTAGGTAGCTGGTTCTGTTACTGAGAAGAAGATAAAATAGAGGTAGAGTAGAGCAAGGGAGGCTTTATCTAGAGATAATTGTTGACTAGCATTAGCCTATTTATTCACGTGTAATATTAATTGGGATGCTTATCGTGGCTAAAGAAAAACAGGCTTTAAACAAAATGTGCTAATCAGAACAACTGATTATTTAAGGTGCCCTTTTTTTCTTTTTTTTTGAATGTGGATAGGACTGATGATTTGGTTTAGATGGACCAGGAAGCCAGTAGCCAAAGCTATTGCTGCTGGCTAGTTATCTTTATTTAATAAATGCAACTAATACACTAACTCCTTAAAGTATGTTTTAGTTTTTTATTTTTATATGGACAAGACTGTATTTGGATAATAGGGTACCACTGAGGTGTTGCTAGATAAAGATATTGTAGAAAGATTAATAAGAGAAATGATTAGCGAGAAAAAAAACAAGTGGAAAAAAAATTAACTGATCCAAAAGACATACTGACATTTGCTTTTTAATCAGGAAACAATTGTATATAGAAGAAAATAAAATAAAAGAGGAATTATCAAAATATGAGGAAGTAGCTAATGCTAGTGCTGGCTAGCTACCCTAATTAACAGAGGAAAAGCCTGAAAACAAATTCCAACATTCAGAAAATCTACATTGTAGTACCATTTTGTTTTTTTCAAGCTTAATGGAACCATAATTGAGCAAAAGCTTAGCAATGGAATGTAAGTAGCTAATGCTAAGCAGAAAAACTTAATAACCAATTGCGTTTACATCTGTATAGCAGTGGCCTATTAACATACTCTGCATTCTCATTGATTTTACTCTACGTGGGGTTCTATATGGGGTTATAATAAAGTTAACATCATGTTATATTGTAGATGACCTAAAACTAACAATGGAGGTGATAAACTAATTCATAAAATTATTAGCAGATAAAGAATGAGGTTAGATGACTTAATTATGAACTACTCTAGAATCAGACCTATTTTTTTTTTAACCAGAAGACATCTTTGGCATCTTTCAAAACATACACAAAATAGCAACAGGTGAAATTCTAGTGATATTTATTCTTCTTATTTATTGTTTTTGCCAGCAGATCTGTTTACATTATGTCTAATTTTTAGTTGTGGAAAACTGTGGGTCAAGTCCTCTCAGTGGCAGCTCATGCAGCTTATGTCCATTTCTCATGCAGGCACCATAAAAATGATAAAGTGTGGAGATGTTCTATTAAAGATCAACTGGTTTATCAGCAGCTTCACATTCCCTGTTCTACACCTTTGCTTCCAATTAGTGAACTTCATTACTGTGTCCAGCAGCCTGGAAAAGTTACATTGTACTGCAGACATGTTAACGTCTACTCGCTATCTGCCTCATCATTAACTTTTAGATTAAGGAGAATTTGGTCAGTGATCCAAATGTTAAGAAGTAACTCCATTATTACAATTTAAACACAGTATGGAGCCTTAGACATATTAGAAAATATGTTTTTACTTCTTGTTCATTCATATATTAAAACTAACCTCAGACTATCTCAGAATTGTGTTAATTAAATAGTTTTTATAAGCTGTATTGGTTTTATGAGTTAGGGGTACAAAATAATCAGAAGGTTTTTTTTTGTTTGCTCCACACCCGCTCCCGTCTCAATGCCAAAATATCTTTGGGCAAGATGCTGAACCCTGTGTGCATGTTAGCTAGAAAGCATGTAGCAAAAAGACTGCTTGTATGAATGGGTTTGAATGCTTAGAGTACTCCAGTAAAGTTTAACAGTACTATATTAGAACCAGTCCATTTACTATTTACCTCAGTGAGGTGGCCCATCACTATGATCCAGCTGGGTTCATTAAAGTTTTCCTGGTACCCACATGATGAATCCACTGATCAGTCTCTGACTTTCCTTTAAGTTTCAGTGAGATGTGTTGTAAAATGATGCATTTTAAACCAATCCATGATGTGTCCTGAACCTAAACAAGTATTTTCGGGCTTAAACCTAATCTTTCACCATCATCTGGGATTTTTCTACATATGTCCCCATTGTGAGAAAGGTGCAGGCTTAGGTGGGCATCAATAATGTTGGCTCCTGCGCCCATGACCAGTATTTCCAGTTGTGAGAACATGTCTGACGCGTTTCCTGCTCTGTGCTACATGTGAGAAAGGGAAACTTTATGCCCTGACCCTGTTTGGAGATCATATGTAAAAAATGTAAAACACCACAACAAATGGCATTTGGTCACCGCGGCTGAGTAGTCTAGCTTTATCCATGACACCAAAATGCACCTTATGAGTATCTCAGAGAAGTTACGTTTTTTTTAACAGCACTGCAGAGACTGAGTTGCCCACAGAGGCCTGTGCTGCCTGCTTCTAACCAGTGACAGCAGGGCAACATGGAAAATAGTAATAAGGAACCAGATAAAAAAGTATTTCACATTAAATGAATAAACTGCTGTTAGATTTGAACTCATGAGTTCTATAGAGCTGCTAGCAGGGATATAACCTTACTCTCTCTCTTCAGGAGCCTCCTTGAGCTCTTCTGGAAAGAAACCAAGTCAGTTGAGAGGCATAGAAGTATAATCTGTCTAGTTTTCTCTGGGCCTCCTCCAGGATGAGGGGTGGAGGGGTCCAGGCGGTGCTTGAACCCCTTCAGCTGGTTCAAATTGATGTGGAGGAGCAGCAGCTGTACCATAACATGTCTATAATTAAAATGTATTCTATAATATAAATTATCCACAATAATAATTAGCCTTTTCCATGTTCTGCAACACTTAATTGCAATTAATTCATCTCTCATTGACCAGATTATATTTTAACAGATTTGTTTTCTGCTTGACCACAGCATGGAGGAGACGGTGCGAACGCTACTACAGAACCAGGACTCACTGGAAGGGCCCAAGGTGGACCCACTGGACCTTATGAAAGCATACAAGGTACCAAACACACCTTCAGTCACAAGTTCTTTCTTACGGGTATGAAAGTTTCAGAAAATTCAGAAATAATGTGAAACAGACAAATCACCAACATTTTTTGCAATAATTTCTTGAACTCTAAGAAGAGAATAAATTACCCGATGATATTTTTAATTTTCTATAGAGCTGATATACACGGTGATGAGTTTTAGATATACTATTGATCTCAGTTTAAAATGCCTTTTTTGTTTTAATCAAGTTTGCATGTGTAGAAGTGGGTGGTAGATGTGGTTCATTTTCATGTGCTTGCTGGAATATTAAAATTTTTTTTTATGGACACTCGCTGGGATGATCCATAGTTTTAAAACCTGCTGTACTCATGGGGATATTCATCCATGCAAGTGCATACGACAGGGAATCAGTGAATACATTTTAAATACTTTTTTCCACACTTTTAAGTCTTTTAAGATATTTATGTTTCTGAAAAAAATATTGTGGTTATGGTACTA
The DNA here is from genome assembly GCA_015108515.1 of Hemichromis elongatus. Taxonomy (NCBI): domain Eukaryota; kingdom Metazoa; phylum Chordata; class Actinopteri; order Cichliformes; family Cichlidae; genus Hemichromis; species Hemichromis elongatus. Next base: position 7,891 of record VUQR01016900.1, read on the forward strand.
CCAATAATGATGCAATAGTTTAGCTTGCGGGGGTCTGCATTGTGTCTCCAGATAGATCCAAGTCCCCACAATGTAATAATTTTGTTGTGTTGTGGGGACACAGAGTCACACATGCTCCGGATCCTCAGCTTTGATGTTGTTTATGAGTAATGTTGGTGTGGCTGAATGTGCAAATCGTAGGAGCTAATGAACCGTATAGCAAATGCAAACAAGTCTCATAATTAGGAATCTCAGCGTTATCCATCTTCTGTCCTCTTGATACTTCGATCCATCTTCTCCTATTTGAGTCAAAGCTTTTTTTAATGTTTGCGTTCTACAGTTTTATACTAATAATGCAACGTGAAAGATGATGCATCATTGCATTAAGGGCCAGCCTCGTGTGCTGGCACTTCATCATCTATGAGTGACGCTCCAAAAAACACATTAGAGTGCCAAACGCATGAAGCTTAAAGTGCTTGAACCGTGTGAATCAACCAAATCAGTGATGGGAAAAAAGAAAAGGCTGTCCTACACTGCTACATAATCTATGTACTGTATGCTACGTTTTTTTAGCGCTCACTTTAGTAGTCACCACAGTATTTCTAGCATCTTTTTGTGTACACGCCATCCCCTGCATGTACTCCTTTACTACATCCATGAACCTCCTCTGAGGTCTTCCTCCTACCTGGCAGCTCCATATTCAACATCCTTTGTTCAGTATATCCTTTATCTCTCCTCTGCACATCTATAAACCATCTCCGCTTTGACTCTCTAACTTTGTCTCCAAATCCTCAAAACCAAAGCTGTCCCTCTGATGTACTTATTCCAAACTTGTCCGTCATGGTCACTCCCAGTGAAAGTCTGAGCACCTTCAGCTCTGCTTCCTTCCTTTTTTAATGCCTCTGTCTCCAAACTTCCACATACAGTACTCCTTGTTGTAAACTCAATTTACTCTGTAACTGAATATCAGAAAAAGAAACATTGACCAATCAAGTCCACATACAGTAACACAATCTGACATGAAAAGAGGAGATAAAAGCACACATCTTTTTTGTGATATTTTTTTTAGGGGCACATTTGTAGTGAAGAAAGAGAGAGAGAGAGGGGAAAGGAACTAATTGTGTTCATGTAGCATACCTGCTCCCCCACTGAGCTAAACTGGCACGCCTAATGTGCAAACCTTTGATGCTGACTTTTTCTGTGTGTAAATGCAGAAACTGAGTTTTTAAAAAAATCTTCAGTTTGTAAAAACGTGTCGGCAAAAGTCCTCAGCACACAGAAAAAGTGACAAAATAACTGTGTACAAGTACAAACAAGCCATTTTAGCCACTCCCCCTTTATGCCAACTTATTCTTATTGGCCCACGCAAACAATATGTGAGTGAGGTTTCTGTGTTCATAGCTAAAGCTGTGTGCCTTAAATAACCATAATAGAGATATCCAGTCTCTATGACATCATACAGAGTCAAGATTGGAAAGAAATATGTAAAACTGAATGTTTAGAGCAGTCTGCAGTCTAAACTCTCACACAGATTACATCTACATTCGTAAACCTCATTATTTTAAACTTTAGCCATGTTTAATATGAAAATCCAGTTACAGGACATATAAGAAATTCAAAATGGAAAAAGCACAGTGGGTCTAATTTAAGTGTAGATGGCATGGAGTTCCCCAAGACTCCATTTTAGAGCCTCTTCTTTTTAATGTCTACATTATCCAGTAGCCTAGAGCACTAGCTGGCACATTTCAGCATAAATAATAGAAGTTTAATAAATCTTTGAAGTGAAGCCAAGCAGCTTTATTTATGCAGTGGCTGCAGCTCTTGGTGTGCGGCTCATCAAGATTTATTGCTCTTATAACTGGAGCTTTATGGAATATGGAGCATTTAGTTTTCATCTCTTTGTGACTCCAAGGCATGCATGTTTGATCTGCTCTCTGCTTTTCAGGACAAACTCCTGGAGGAAATGTGGAAGCAACAGGACAGTTTGGAGGGTCCCACGTCTGCCACACCAACAGCAGAGATGTCCACCTCGCCCGAGGCCGTCGGTGGCGACGGCAGATCAGAGGACAATTCAAAGGACAGCAATCCCCTGTTGGAGCGGCTCAGAGCGCTTGAGGTAATAAAGTGGATTGCACAGTCCAGTTCTTAGGCTTTGCCCACCACTTTTCATTTTCACCATTCTGAAATGTCAGACTGAGAAATTAATTAAAAATATTCAAATGCATTTGATGGTTAGAAAAAAGCAGGTGGCATTGGATGAATATAACTCTGACTGCTGTGTCTTTATGTAGGAAGGGTTATAGAGTAGGTGTTGATGGTTGCATAATTATGTGGTTGTAGGCCACCCCTAATGCTTTCACTGTGACTGGTTAAGAATATAAACTATGTGTTAGTTTTTCCCCACTTTCAAAAACAGTGAGGTCAACAGCAGGTCAGCACATTGTGCTGTTATAGCTTCAAGATGCCATTCACAAGGTGTCAGACAACATTATGTGGTGATGATGAATGTAAAAGTGTTAGCTGAAGCCAAGGGTGCTTTACATTATTAACGAAATCAGAAGAAAAACTCAAATCTCTTAGAAGCAGGGAGCATGAAACACATAGTTTTTAATTTTTTTGTGTTATTCAAGCCAGCCTATTAACACACAGTTTCTGCGCCATTATAAAAAGAAAACGAAAGCAAAGCTTCTTAAGACCTTTGTACGCCATAAGAACCCAGAACCATTTCTCCTTTAAATTATATGGAACATAAGAAAGAGCAACCATGGGATACACATGAAACTGAAGTTAATTTCTTTGGATTTTTGATTTTTGGTCAGAAAACACAAGTAACATGAAACAATAACAATAATAAAAATGTGATAAAATGTTATAAAAGCTATGTTGCAAAATTAGAAATAAACTTAATTAAAAGTAAATACATACTATGATGACTATTTTGGAGATGGTGGAACTACAAAAAACAAAAAAAAGAAAACAGGGGTTGGAGCTGAAAAAGGTCAATTTGATGGGTGGTGCATAGTTAATTGAAAACAATTAAAACTAGGTCTTGTAAGACATTTGGGTGGGTCAATATGTGGGACAGCACAGAGCCTGTGGGCAATAATGGAGACAGTTCGGTTTCTCTGTGATTCTTATTATATTCTCTTCTATTGTTGAAAGTCCGTATAGGAGCACTTCTGAAAAATAAAGTTAAAGCCAAAAGTAGCATCGATGGTTTTCTTGACAATAGCTGATTTGTTGATATTTAGAAAATCTAGAGTTTTACCAATAACGGTTTTCACAGATAAAAACAACAGGAAACTATCATTAAATATAAAAACATTTAATGAAAGTGTAAAAAGAACAAATACTGTTTTTTCTTTAGATATTCATCAGTCCACCGAAGTCCAATAATTCATTCATTTTTTTTTTTTTTAAATTAAACAAGCTGACTCCACGCTGGTAAAGACTATGATATTTTCTCTTCATGCTGGAGGTGAGAATTAATATGAGAAAAGAAGAAGAAATAATCATAAAAAAAAGTTTTGGGACCTACAACGCTACATGTGCAACATGGAATAAATAGTGGTTGGAAACTGAAGCACAGCCAGAATTACCAAAGATGCAACCTCATTGCCTTTGAAAGGGCTGCTTTGAAGACAGGGCCAGTATTGCAACCAGTCACAGTTAGTCACCATCTTCAGAGTGACTTTGGTGAGTCTGAATGGCAAAAAGATGCATTCATTCTGTGATTTAATGGGGTCAAATTGGCAATTACATGCAATTTGTTTATTATATTGAATTATTAACTGAAAAATTTGTCAACATCACATATCTGTTTTCATCTTTTGCAAATCTGTTGTCATCTAAATACAAAGAAATTACCATTAAATATAAAATCACCATTTACAGCCAGAACCACAGATTCCCTCAGATAGTGACAGATTTGCTGCAGGTGGGAGCCCAACAAACTTGCAATCATCTTGTACTAGAACGGTGAGTTTGAGGCTGCTCAACGATCAACAATCAAATTTTCCTAGATGTAGGGTGGTTGCCACCCTATTTTTACTTTAGTGCAACTGAGTTATTGTGGAATAGTAAAACTATTTTAGTAGCATAGCTACCTCCTAGTGTTACAGACTGTGTAATTACACCCTAAATTTTTTTTTTTGATACGGGTTTAATGAGCTATTCATACTGGCTATAATTTCTCTATATTTTTTTTAAACCTTTTAAAACATAATTTTTCTTTAATTTCAAAATTTTTAATTTTTAATGACCCATGGGAACCCTATAATGTCAACTAGGTTACACGTGACCTGTTTAGATTTAGATTTAGGGTCACGTTTGCCCTTTTTGCATGGCATTTTCAGTTATTTTGCATATTCAGAAGGAAATCCTGTTGCCCAATGGCATGTATGAGACTTGAAATGAAGACATAAATCTTTAGGTTTCTGAAACTATGCTTTTTTAGCATGTGGACAATATACAGGGATAACCCTACCCATACATAGTTTGCCAGCAACCTGGTGGATGTTAAGGGGTTAAATTGAATTGCTTACAAATGATAATTAACAACCATTATATTTTGCTCTGAGCATCCAAGTCTGTATAGTGCTTTCATTTTTAAAAAGCCAGTGAGTAAAGCAAAAGAAAAACAAGCACACACATCGTGTTTTGTAAAGCCTCTGTCCATCTTTGAATAGGACAACAAAAGAGGCTCTGTTATATTGAAGCGCGGTCCTAAGGGCACAGAAACTGCATAAGACAAAAGAGTTATTCATATCCAGGAGGTGATAATTAAAAGGCTGAAAGGGTAGTTAACATTTGGAGTCAGTGTTCCAGTGAATGTACAGTATGCCACCCCCCCACCGTTACATCTTCCCTGCTGAAAAGGTAATAGGACTCACCATCTGCTGAGATCTCGGGCAGCCATTATTGATAGAGCTTCTTTATCCACTGAAAAGCCTCACAGAAAAAAAAAAGAAAAAAAAAGAGTGAATTCACTCGGCTTTGCTTGTGTTGTTTTGTTCGCTGTCCAACACAGTCTCACAGCAGTCCATGAAATACTCATGAAATTTAATCTGCTGCTGCTTCAGGGATGCAACTTTTTCTTTTTTAATGGGGTTACTGATCATAGATTTCGTTCTTTTTTAATTTAAATGAAGCCAGTTTTCAAACTTAAGAGTATAGGTATCCTCCAAACTGAAAATAAGAAATAAGAGAACCAAAAATAGAAAGCTTTTTTGTTTTCTTTCATGTTGTACTATTTGTGATGCTTTCAGAGAAAAGGACATGTCCTACAGTTGAGTTCTTAGCCTTGAATCTTTAATGCGAGGCTAAGGTCACACACCTCACGGTTGTAATAGAGGTCTAACAACACTAGCAAGGGCTAGCAGAACCCCCAAAAAGAAAAAAATCCACAAGAACTACAAGAATATAACACAGAATAGGCTGATCTAAATCTAAATAAAAATGGAAATCTTTGCATTGAAACCATTAGACAACACAAGGAAAAAAACAGTAATGCTTAATGTAAATGGGATGGCTTAATTTTTCAAGTCCAGAGGTTACATGAAGTGACTCTGGAGAGTGCTAGGTAAAAAGACTCAAATTAGCCCCCATCATAAAGCCCTAGAGACCAGCTGACAACAAAATCCCGCTTTTAAACAATGATTTCGTTTATTAGAGCAAAAAGCTATCCACACCTACCTAACCCAACCTCCTTGTTAAATTATTAATTAACGCATTTTTTTTAAAATGCCGGGTTCAATTTCATAAGCCACACCTAGATTACTGCCAGACCTGTTGAATCAAGAAAGCACTTAAATAGAAGCTGTCTGACAAACTGAAGCAGGCTAAAATATCTGAAAAAGCAACACATCATTCCACGATCCAAAGAAACAGCTGAGAAACAAAAAGTTATTGACATCTATCAGTCTGGAAAAGGTTACAAAACCATTTCTTAATCATTGGGACTCCATTGCACCATGGTGAGAGCCATTACCTAAAAATGAAGAAAACTTGGACGAGTGGCGAACTGTCACAGGAGTGGCCGGCCGACCAAAATTATTCCAAGAGCGCATCGAGTCAGGCGGTCACAAAAGAAGCCAGAACAACATTAAGGAACCGTAGGCTTCCCACGTCTCAGTTAAAGTCAGAGTTCATGATTCAACGATAAGAAAGAGACTGGGCAAAAATGAAATCCATGGGTTCAAGTCAAAAATCACTGCTGACCATAAATAACACAAAGGCTTATCTCACATTTGGCAAAAAAAAAAGACTTTCAGAAAATATTCTGTGGACTGACGAGACAAAAACTGAACTTTTTGGAAGGTTTGAGTCCCATTACATCCGGAGTGAAAAGAACATCATACCAACAGACATGGTGGAGGTAGTGTGAGTGTCTGCAGCTGCTTTGCTGCTTCATGACTTGCTGTAATTGATGGAACCATGAATTCTGCTTTTTGGCAGAAAATCCTGAACAAGACTGTCCAGCCATAAATTCATGCTTTGAAGCTCAGAAGCTCTTAGCCTATGCAGCAGGACAATCATCTGAAACACAACAGTGTAGCTCAGAAACCAAAAATAAGTCTTTAAGTGGCCAAGTCAAACCCATGAGGTAAATCAGATTTGTGCCTGAAAAACCTCAGATGTGGGTCGAGGCTGAAATAAAACAATTCTGCATAGAAGATCAGTCCAAACATTCCTCCACAGGGATGTGAAAGACTCATTGCCAGTTATCTCAAATGCGTGATTACAGTTTTTGCTGCCAAGGGTGCTGCAACCAGCTAATAGGGGGCAACAAGGGGGCGATTACTTTTTCACACAGGGCCAGGGTGGTTTAGATAATTTGTTTCCTTTAACACATTAATTGCTTTCTTTATTAAGTCAAGTCATCTTTGTGTGGCATTAACATTTGTTTGGTGATCTGAAACACGTAAGTGACAAATATGCAAAAAAATAAGTAGTCAGGACTGTGGCAGATACTTTTTCATAGCACTGTACAATATCTGTGTCTAATTTTGCATCCAGCATGAGTTTAGTGATTTCAAGCATCAATCCTTGCAGGATTTGCAGTGATATTTTAGTGAAAATTAATTTTCCTTGGCAACAACCTGGTCGAAGCCTGTATAACGAGTTTGTCATTAACGATGTCCTTTTAGAATAAAGTAACACCTTAAATTGCATCAATTTTCCTGCCTACTCTGATGACCCTAAATGGGTGATTTGGAGTGTGTTTTTGTGGCTTTCACGCTGTTGCTTCTTCATGGTGGCTGCCTTTATTTTATCCACATTGTAATTAAACTTTAATGTCAAACTGAAGAGTGAGAGAGAGAAAGACGCACATTACAGAGTTTTAATTTAGTTTCAAACTACTTTCCAGTCATTATGGCACACTTGGGCACCTTCCCCATAGTCCACCACAGAAAATAAAATATTTGCTTTGAAAACCCCCAAAAAAGTGAGAATATAAATAATAAAATCAGAGTGAACCGACTTTCTTCTAACTGAGGGGAACTGCTGAACTGCTCAGCTCCTCCACCAAATCTGAGTTTTCAGTGGAAGTTGACAGTTAAGTATGAAACACTGATTGATGTGATAGTTTCTGCAGATCGACCAAGTTAACGGTGCACAAACAAGGATGAGGGAGCCCGACTGTAAGCACACTGCCAAACATTTACATCTTTGCTAGTGATTTATCTGTACATGCAGGATCACTTTGTGGGGGTTTAATATGTTTCACAGATGAAAAAACAATTTATTTGAAGCCAGATTGATTGACACCTATAAATTTTTTTTTTTTACTTGCAATCTACCGAATGACACATTAATCCATCAGACTCATTTGTAAAGATGGTGTAATGCAACTGCAAGAGCAAGTGTGAACTCATAACATAACAGGCTGAAAGACTCAAAGTTCAGTATGAGAACTTGGACACACACGAACGCACAACTTGTATTTGCAAACACTATAAGACATGCAGAGGACTGTATGTACTGCAATGCCAGCAGATATACTTCATGCAAATATCAGTGTAATGACAATTAAGTCGAGTTTAGTTTATTTATGTAGCGCCAAATCACAACAACAGTTGCCTGAAGGTGCTCTGTATAATAAAAAACCCTTTAATAAGAGAGAGAAAATCCCAACAATCAAATGACCCTCAAGCAAGCACTTGGCGACAGTGGGATGGAAAAACTCCCTTTTAACAGGAAGAAAGCTCTGGAAGAACCAGGCTCAGGGAGGGGTGGCCAACTGCTGTTAACAGTTAGGAGTGAGAGGAGGAAGACAGGAAAAAGGCACACACTGACACAGCCAAGCTGCAGAAGACAAAACAGCCAATGCCAAATAGATGCTGTTAGTGCTGAAGCCCTAGCGCTGGGTAGCTAGGGCTTCTTACACAATATAAAAGATGCTAAGTTAGCGCTGAAGCCCTAACGCTGGGTAGCTAGGGCTTCTTACACAATATAAAAGATGCCACTCAATGGTTATGAAGCTTCAAGCTAAGTGTTTTGCCCATTGCCATCTTGTTTTTTCAATGTGACCTGCGATTTTAATCGGTGGACTTCATTTCTAAGTTGACATTAGCCCCTGTGGCTCCCTGTAGATGCTTTAACCAAACGGGGAATTTAGGTACTTGGAGCAGAAAATCACAGGTCCCTCTAAAAGTCTATATGAAGCACTAAGGTCACATTTTCCACAAAAATTCAAAATGTTACCTTATTGTTAGAGGGATCCAAAAGAGTCGGGGAATGTCTTATTTATTAAGTTATGCTTCAATCAGTTTAGACTTCAATATAAAAAAGGATTTAAAACATGACAAAGTTATCTAACCCACATTTAAATATCTAAAATTCCCATTTTAAGAGTCAAGTAAACTGCTCCCTCGTGCCTGAAGCCAGTAATCAGCATCATTTCAGCCACTAAAATACTGTGTTGTTTACCTCTGCCTGCTGCACAGGAATAGAGGTGGTGTTGATCTGTGTGGGGCGAGTTCTTCTTTGAACTCTGTTCACTCCTGTGATCAGCCATTTCTGTGATCTTCTGTGAACTTGTTGTTCAGAGGAGTTGCCCACAGCACTAAGTGAAAAAAAGCCAGCTCAGGTGGCTTGGCCTTTCAGATTTACGAGAATAATCACTTGTGTGGAAAGTCGCCCACTGAGTTCCCAGAATGGTGCTGGGCTTGAACCTCTGTCAGTAATTGAATTATAGCTGTGGTACCTCAGGTCAGCCTCGTAGACACAGTGAGGGTCTGCAAGATTGAATTGGGATGCCTGAAATTTAAAGCATCATTCATTTAGGACTATCTCTCTCCAGTGAAACCAACAAAGTGCTGCAGGGAGAATACTGTCTTGATAGACAGCTCGCCTCCATCCAGAGAAAACAACATAAAGACCTTTAAAATTTCTCATGACTCTGTAATTAGTCACATTTTCTATCCTAAATATTTTTGTTTATTTTCTTATTTATGTGACAGTGCATTCAGAAATTATTAATGCAATTTGTTTGCGTGCATTTGTGTCTGCAGGCGGAAAACTCGGCTCTGTCGATGGAAAACGACAACCAGAGGAAGCAGTACGAACGCTGTTTGGATGAGGTGAGTGCTCCCACACTGCAGGACATATCCAGCATGTGTTTACAATGAAATCATACTTTTATTTTTCCATTAATGGTTAAGGTTTTTTATATTTGCACTGATGTGTACTAGCACAAATTGTCATTCTGCAGTTTTGGGTACTGAAAAATTAAGCTGGTCATAAAACCCTAAAAAGACTGCACATAAAAAAACAGAAGTCACACATTACATGTTTAGCTCAGAGAGATCTAATGCTAGCTAGCTTGATTAGCAGGCTGCATCCATAGACTGTACCGGTGCAATGCACAGACACAGTCGTGAAAACTTCTCAGGACATAATGAAACTCTACTCTCACTTAAAAGGAAATAAAAACAATCTGCAATGACCAAAAGCACATGACGTATTGCACCGGGTCATTTATTGAAAAGTAATTAAGCTAAAATGCAGAAGCTGTGTGTGACACGTTCAGGTGTATGCTAGCAGAATGCCGAGGACAACAGACATCAGCAGTGACAGACATCATTTCTGCAAACAGTTATAAGGTCCTTTCCAGACAATTCTCCAGTAAGAAGGATTGTTCATGAGTGGAAAACATTCAGGACAGCTGCCAGTCTTCCTAGAAGTGAATGTCCCAACTAATATATCGCCAAGGTCAGACTATATAACGCTCAGAGAAACTGCAAAAAACCCAAGACATCAATCTCAGACTCTACAGGCATCAGTTAGATATATGTAAATTTTAAAGGGGGGGATGTTCTCCCATAGACTTCCGTGGGTTTAGAAATGTTTTTGCAACCACTAATCCCGGCCCTCCTCAGTGGCTGTTAAAAAGAAAGCAAGTTTAGAAAAACCTCCTTGTGACCTGCAGTTTGCATGGAAGATGCCAGCTTATCTGCAAGCACTGCCTGACTATCCAATTCCAACCATCAAAAAGGTAAATGAACGTAGAGATGGTATTTTCTTGGAGTGGAAGGTGAACCCCCCCCCAAAACCCTTAAATGTCCATATGGTGCTGTCTACTTCTCAGGACTCTGACAGTCCTGTGATTGTAGCTACAGCAGAAGATGCACAAACACACTCAGTTTATTATGAGCGCTGGTGGAGTCTACAGAGGGATGCCCAGATTTTTAATTGAAGCAGACAGACAGCAGAGCTCCTGGCGATGAGGAGCGTACCTCGGCGTTCAGGAGCGCGGACTCCCACCTCTAACATGAGGCAGCCTAACTGCACTCCTTCCCTCTGACAGCACTTTGAAAGTCACTCCATCTTTTCCTGCATCTCTCTCCAGCCACCAAGGCGGTGCCACTTTAGTTTTTTAGCAGCCTTCGCTAATGGGCTTGGTACCATGGAGATTGCTGCCCATGAGAATCTGGCTGAGGACAGATATTTCAGAGTTTCTGCTGTGGGATTAATTTCTCTGCTGCCGCCATCGCTTCTGCTGCTTTTCAGTCTCATTATGCACATGATTTTTTTTTTTTTTTGGGTGAGGGAGGCGGGGGCATTGAGATGGTTTCCTGTCATCATCTGAATGAGCTGAGCCGAGGCGTTTTGATAGAAAGATGAAAGAGGTGGAGGGAAATAATTTTGTGGCACACACACACACAAAAAAAAGTCAAAACATAGTTATTATTCCAGCGCCAAGATATAATGTATGCCTCCACTTCAGAAATCAAAATAAGCAGGAAAGAAAGCGTTTCAGATTAGTCTTCTTCTTCTTCTTCTTTTTTTTTTAAATCAATCCAGCTGAACTTTTTCTTCTTCCTGCAAAAATTCACACAGAATACAGAATGAAAAAGTTAGGACATCAACATTAACCATGTGTATATTTTCTGTGGTCAGACATGCAGTAACCGCAGGCAACAGCTGTGTGGTTTCACCAAGCCCGACTCTGATGCAATGCCATGTCAGTTTGTCCTCTCACGGCACCGTCCATGCCTCTAAATCCTCATTTCTGAACTTCATCCTCAGTTGTTTTACAATATTTTTGCATCTCAAAGTCCCACAGTTCAGCTCTTAAAATAATGACCAAACTTTTTTAAACACATTGTTCCTTCTCGTGTCTCTTTCAGGTTGCTAACCAGGTGGTCCAGGCCCTCCTCACACAAAAGGTTTGTACCAAAGTATCACTAAACCAGCGGTTCTCATTATCACTCAGAAAAATGATGACCATCATAATGAGGGCTGCCTAACATGAAGAATGATTTACGGCATACGTCTTATTTTGTGGTATTTGACAGTAAAAGAATTCCAAATGATGTTAGAGGTGACACTGTGGCTGTGTTTCAGTGTCTATAAATCACTGGTGTTTAAAGGGTTTTCAAAGACAAACCTCACAGTGGTTTCAACCAGTGCCTATTATTCCCTTCCCCAACTCCTTTACTGTCAAGAAAGGGCATGCAATTCAATGTTATTTACTTCTACAGTAGAGCTGACTGAAATATACAGTTGCAACTAGACTGTTTTCTCAGCTTCCTGTTAAATATTGCTCTATAGCTTTTTTACAGTAAACCCACAGGATATAACCGCACTGCTGAAGTGAGGCACAGCCAGGTTCTGTGGATGCTAACCTCCAAGAAAAGAGGGCTACTGCTGCAAGCACTGCTTATGTTAATATGATATGACTACAATTACTTGACCAGTGTGTTAGAAACATAAAGAATCAGATTCTCTGACATTCTCGTCTTCGACCATAAACATTTTCCAGTGCGTGTCTTCATTCAATTTTTTCTTTTAGTCTGGTACTGGGCTTCACCCATGTCAAGGAAACCTGCTGAAAGATGTTGTGATGTTGGTTTTTCCTTTAATTTGTCAAGTGTTTGTATATGATGGGTGGTTGGCCACACATATTATCAGTGGATGTGACCTTTGGCTGTAGGAAATGTTTGAAATAGAAGCATTTTTTAATGTTTTCTAACATTTTGTAAGCAAAACAAATTAATTGTGAAAATAATTGGCAGATTAATGGATGATGAAAATAATAATTAGCAGTACTATCTATTCATGTTGTTTCACCAGAGCTATAAATTATACCAAGACCATTTTAGAAGCAATCTTTAGTCTCCACAGGGTCTTTTATTTTGAAAATGTACTTGATTTCTGCTCTGTGCAGCTCCTCACAGGCTCCTCAAAAAACAGACCGAGCAATATTTTAGGCAATGAGAACCTGAGCTCTGTTTCTTGGACCCTGCGGCACTGAAATACTTTCTTGAGTGGACACAATTAGATCCAGGACTCGCAATGGAGCCAGAAAGTGACGCATCCACGCCCAGTGTATTCTAAGGAAGGGGGCATGCTGTATACGCTGTGTTTATTGTCATCAAATATTCTCGTTTCCTGTTTCCCTGGGGTTGTTCTTGGATCCACTCTGTGCAGAAATCCTGTAAACACCCCTGGCAGAAGTACCATGTCGTGACGAACAATGTTGCTATAAACAGAAAGTCTGATAATTATGTAACACATGATGGTTTTGCTGTAAGTTTCTGTAAAGAATGGTCACAGCGGCTTCAAGAAAATGGCTACAGTTTACTTCATGCAGTATCAGTGACGACACCTTAGCCCCCCTTACACCTCTGTAGGTCCTCCTTTTCAGGTTGCTCATGTTTTCGAGCACCATCCCGTCCATCTTTAGTTGAATACAGCATCGTTTCCCGTGGCTGCTAAATTAGCATCTGATGCACGTGTATGTCTCTGAAACGTCGCTATCATTCGCCGTCATCTGTCCATTTTTTATTTGTTTGCCAGGACCTGAAAGAGGAGTGTGTGAAGCTGCGGACCCGTGTGTTTGACTTGGAGCAACAAAACCGCATACTGAGTGTACTGTTTCAACAACGTGTCAAAATGTCCACGACTCCCGTCTCCCAGGTAGGAGCTCACAGCGTGGAGGATACAAACACAAACTGACAGAGCTAGCATGCTGCAAGGCTGTTTGAATTTTACATGAGCAGCGCTCCACTTCTAAAGGTTACTAACTTTCACCGAGGACCACAAAGACAGAGAAACCCACCCTGGATGTGTTCAAATGAACTTGCACAGAGGTACATCAGGTTTACAGCTGGATTTATATTCTTCTTTCTTTCCTAATTAGTGTAGTTTTTGTCACGGCTTCACGCTCGAGTGCACTGTACATCCTCAAACAAGGATTACCGGCCCTTACCCTTGCCTTCTTTTATGCTAATTATGTCAGACTTTAGCCTAATAGTGAGGCAGACCTTTCACACAGCTGTAAAAGTGCTGGTGCAGAAATGGGAGACAGAGGAGAGCATGTTTTTTCTAATTGGAAAACTCCTGTGGTTAAAACCTTTGTCCTTTTCCCTTTTTCAGTTAACTGTGTGACAGCTGACTGTTCAGTTTGTTGACCTCCATCGACATCTGTGCTGTAGAGCTTCAAAGATGCACATAAACTTCTTTCATATCGAAATTGACTCAAATCTTCGGGCCTATAGAGATAAACCCACAGAGAAAAAAGTCATTTATCAGCTTTTGGGCCTCAGTCTCAAAAGCATTGAATTATCTTAAATAGTATTTTAAGACTTTTAAGACCTTTTTATATCTGATTTGTTGCAGTTATATCTTCCAAACAAAAGCACTTACAGATACAGCCCCGGAGTCATTTCAGCTGCTGTCTGAAACCTGAAACAAAGCTTTGTAGGAAGACTTTTTACTGTACAAGCAAAAAAAAAAACAACAAAAAACAACAAAAACAAGAAGCTTTGGTTAAGAGAGAATAGGACAACATGGAAGACTATGCCAAGACAAACACTGATGAAATTGGAGGCAAGCTACAAAAGTCAGAAGAAAATTAAAAGCATTTAAAGAAGTTATGGGAACATTAGTAACTGACTTTCTTCATTTGTTATTTATTGACTAAATTAATACTTAATTGCTCTTTTTCCACCTTTCAGTGAGTGAAGCATAAACTAACAAACTGCACAAACAGTAGTTTTCTTCTCCAGAAACAGTGACAGGCTTCCCCATGCACACTGCAGAGGGCTGAAAGGAAAGTGAGGCTGAAATCAGAACATTTTGAGCATTTAGTAATAAAGCAGCTCGTTAGAAACGCGAACAGAGGTGAAGCTGAGTGCAGAACAGCCCTTTTTAAACACTTCTCTTCATCATGGGTATTCATCTGAAAAAATCCAAATATTCTTTTTTTCTTTTTTCTTTTGATTGAAAAACATCAAAGGTTTAAACAAATGATATATTTGTGCAATCCAGAGTAATTATCATTATCAAAGTCATCAACCTCAATTCAGAAAAGCCGAGTCAAAAATATTTTTGCTTTCTAACTGGAGTAAAGATTATAGCCTACATGTTTTCAGGCTGACTTTTAACGTTCCAAAAAGCACGTAATGCGAGGTACATAATGATAGATTTATGTGTTACAGATATAAAATTAAACAAAACTAAAATAAATGTATTAATGGCAAGTTTAAGTCCACTCTGCACAGACATGCTAATAATTCAGTTTCAAATACACAATAATTTGTTTTCCTAGTTTGAAGATCACAGAGTTTCTGTAATAAAGTCTAAAGCTGATATAAATAAAAATGGGAGTTTATATTGGAAAAGAAAACATTTTTCTCTTAAAATTTCCAAATACTCATAAAAATTACAGGAAAAGTTTCCTTTTTGGGATTCATGCAAACACCTCGGCAGTGACATTGTTTTTTAAATTGATCTTGTTAGCTTACATTCTGTAAAAACCCCATGTTTTCATACATATTACCTGCAGAGCAGTTACACTACTATGTCCCCAAAGGTCAGAAATGGACGAGCTAGTGTGGAGGAGGGTTGCAAAGTGGCTTGCAGGTGTGCAGCAGTTGTAGTATTCTGAGCTCGGGTCTGTGGCTTATCAAATCTAGCATTAGGCTCAGTCGTGACGCTGAAGCAATGTCATGGAAGCAATGGTCTCCTGTGTAGTTTAATTTTACTATTTGTGCAGCTGTGTTGGCTCCACAGGTGGCTGTGGGGTTTTTTTTATTAGATGTGAGCAGCCGTGCTGACATGAGCCACACGTCTACTCTTCTCAGTGCCGAACAACGAGTCTGAGTGCTGTTCACTGACGGGCTGACTCATCTGTAACTGATCAAAGTCACGGTCGGCTGTGTCACACTTTCCAAACAGTTATATCGAGTTAGATGTAATCTCTCAGCATGAATAAAATCTCTAACTAATTAAAATCTCCTAAAGTCTGATTTAATGGCAGTTTGAGTGTTGAGAAACTGAACAGCCAACGATGGCAGATGTTCCGCTAGACGAGTCCAGCTGGTCTGCGCAGCAGAGATTAGTTGCAGTGGAAAGAAACAAAAAAAATAACACATTCATGAAGTTTCTCTGCTGTTCTGAGGTCAGCTGATGATTCTCCCATGAATAATTGACTTTATTTTTGATGGAGAGGTGCTTCTGTTTGCATTCGAAGCTGACTGCTGACTGCTGAGAAATGGTTAGCTGAGCACGGTTTGTTAGCCTTTATTTGAGACCCGCATTCAAAAAGGTTTCAGCTCTACTGACAGAAACGTGTTATTAGCGTGCACTGAGGATCTCTCACTGTCACTGTACCAGCAGGAACGCTCGTGCTCACTGAAGCCAACTACAAACATTGGTTATTATGATTATTTCTGGAAGGCTGCAGCGATGCCCTCCTCAGCTTTTTGGGGCATTCCTTCACTTCTTTCAGTTTTTATTTAGCATTCACTGAACACAAACTCTCAAAAATGTGTAATTTGTTTGCAGATTTGATTAAATATTTGCTGCTTATTTGGATTGAAGCTTTCGATCAAGCTGCAAAACACACACTTCCTTCAAAGATAAAAGTAAGACTACTTAATATACTGCAGCAAGATCCATGGTCCAATTTGTCTTTTGGGCTTTTACCAGAACAATTTATTAAAAACACTGAAAGCATCTATTGTGTTTTTTTCTCTTTTTTTTTATTGAACACATTTCTATAGATTTGTTTTTATGTGATGCCACTACATGTCTTTTATCGATATAGTATCTAGTCATTTTCCTAATCTGAATTATTTCATTTCTATTTTGCATTTTCATGTTTTTTTCTCTTAACTTTCAGCTTTAATATTCTGTCTTTTTTCCTGCCTTTTCATTTGCATTTAGCCTTTAAACTTTCTGCTTTCACCTGCTTTTTAAAGCACTTTATAAATCCTTTTAAACAACCTTGTATAAAAAAAAAAACTTTATTATTATTTGAACTGATACCACAATCTTTTCCTGTGTGCACCAAACTCACTCTTCTGGAAAAATGTGCACATGGAAATACATTTTTCTGTGTTTTGAGGACTTTAAATCTGATTTTAACCAGCAAGAAAAATATTTACAGCCAAAATTCTGATTTTAAGTAACATTATTACAAACAATCACATTTTCCACAATGATTCATTTTTTGAATAAAAAAAAACTTTTTACATACTTCAGGTACATTTTACTCAGAATTATTGCTTTATTGCATCACACTGTTTGGATTCCTCCATCAACTGATGCAGGGCTCATCCTAACGAGCATGGTGAATGGATGTGGATTATTAATGGATCCTGACCATGCTGACCTCTTACTGCACATGCAGCTCAGCACTGTCTTAATCATCTGCACACCTGCACACCTGCATTCATTACATTTCTCAGTAATTTAGTCGCTCCATATTGTACTGGTGCATGTTTGCTTGGAAGTGAAACGTTGCTGGTTCAATACCAGCAGGAGACACAAATCCCCTACAGCGTTATGTCAGAAAGGGTATCTGTTGTAAAAATCTGCCAAATCATGCATGTGGAGCTACCTGCTGTGGTGATCTTGTATTTATTTCATTAAACTAGCTTGTTTTTGATGTTTTGGCTGCTGGAAACCAGTTAGTTTTCCCACTTTTGGAATTAAAAAAAAAAAGTATTTCTTTTTATAGCTAAAAGTGACAGGAGACAGGGAGGTGGGGTTTAGAGTGGAGATGACAAACAGCAAACGGCCTGAGGTGGAAACAAACCCAGCTGAGTTTTTCTGTTAGCTGTATCTCTCAGTCATACTCTCGGGCTGAGCAGCATTAGGGGTCTGTCCTGAGACCCTGACCGGAGGCATGCCCTGACTGGTATTTGGAGCCTCAATCTGCAGTTCCAAAGATGGGGATATAGCCACTGCACCATGCAGCTGCTGAGGGGTATTACAAACTGTAACACCTGGAAATACGAGCAGATTCCAGCCCACGAAGCCTTAAACCACCAGGTCTCTGGAAATCACACATACAGTGCTCAGGCACGAGAGATGGTCTTCTTCTATTTTTTCCTCCAAGTCTCAAAATAATTCTGCATCATTATGTGAAATTAGATAAACCATTTACAGATAATTTGCCCATTTCACAGAATGAATTTCTTGCTTCTTTGTTAAATGAAACATACTAAGAAAGACTTGGTCACTGAAGCCAGACAAAAGAACAAAAATAAACCAAAATACAAACCCAAGTACACAGACGGAACAAGGTAAAGCAAGTTATTCACAAACCCAACTCAGTGAGCCAGGGTTATAAAAGTACTTTATACTTAGAACATCCTGGTTGATGCTGGGGTTAAAGGGGTGAAATCTGAGTCTGTGGGGCAGTGGTGTGACTGACAGCTACAGCATGCTTTTCTACCTTCTGGCTACTGAAATAGTGCTTTGGATTGGTCTTGAACAGAGCAAAACTCCTTGAATCCTGATGACGTGACTGTCTGAGCCTCATGCTATAGTCGTTACGCAGAAAGCAGGGAGGAAATTTCAAAAGTTATTTTTGGATTATCAGAGATCGCAGCATAATTCCTCCCCTCTGACAAACTCTGCGGTCAGGGGACCAGTCTGCTGTCACAGACTGAACTGGTAATTAGCAAAAACATATTTCTTCCTTCAAGGAAATTTTACAGGAAGGTCCAACAATTCCCACTCCAGGCTGTTAAGCATGCTGCGAGCTCAGCAGAGTTGGACACGCCGTCCTTCATCTTTAACCTTTTTGTTAAAGGTCAGACTGGCAGAAGAAGCATCTGTATCTCTGCAGAGATTCTCAGCTGCTTCTGCTGGAAAGAAGTACTGTACCTACAGACTTTTTCCTCTCATTAAACCTGACTTCTTGTTAATTTGGCTGCTAGTTTTGTGTTTGCTTGTGAAGTTTATTGAGTTGAGTTTGTTTCTCGAGCTTCTCTTATCAGAGGATCGACTGTTTGACCTGCAGTCTGTCTCTCCATCCTCTGCCAATCCTCTTCAGCCGAATCTCCACCGATTAAACTCTCTTTCCTCGCATTAATCACTCAGCTAAATACTTATTAGATCATTCTCCGTCCAGAAAATAAACTTTACTGTCATCTGTTTGTCAGTGTGGATGTTGAATTCCAAACTTTTGTGCTTTAGATTTTTTTTTTAGCAGCAGAAAAAAGTTCAGAATATTAATAACCCAACATTGCTGGCAGCATTACAAAAAAAACCTTTTATGTGCCAAATGCCAAGCCTTTGATTCACTAATGCAGCATTCCCAGTAATCCAGGAGGCTACATTAGTAGTGTAAGATAATTATCTCACACCGCCCTAAGCTTGAATATTAACTGCAGTTGTTATATTTGTCTCCAGTAAAATCACAAACAAAAGTTTTAAGAACAAGACTCGCATTTTTAATGATTGATTCAAACTTTGTGTCTGTCGTCATCTGGAGAGAAGTTACTGATGAGACCTCCCACGGTGCAGCTAAGCAACAAACCTTTTTTTTTCTTTTTTTTTTGCACTTCTGACTTACTGAAGGAGAATTGGAGAATTTGCATCTCTGTTGTGGTAAAGACAATGCTTAGTTAAAATCATGAAAAAAAGATACAGAGCAGATGCTTTCCATCCATTTTCTATTGCTTATCCGGGCTTTCCCCCACTCACCTTCTCCAGCTCTATGACGAAAAACCAAACCAGCACAGAGATATACCCTCTCCAGTGTGTTGTTGGTCTGCCCTAGGCTCCCTTGGCGGAAAACCTCAAAACACCTCACCTGGGACGTGGTCCGAGTCCTAGTCCTCTGACTATCTCAACTGACTAATGGAATAGCAGCTTTACTCTGAAACTTACTCCACCTCATCTCATGTCTCCCACAGCTCAGGGCCATAGGTCAGGATGGGGGTCACAGATTAACCACTTAACTGACAGCTTTACCTCCATCCTTGCCCTCATCACCACCATGGCCTGGTACCAATGCATCTGACATTCTTTGTCTCCACTAACGTCCCACTTGTTCAGCTCATTGCCAGTTCGGGGAATGTCCCTTTTCTGAGCCACATAGAGGTGCCCAATCACATCCTGCTCATCCAATGTGAGCTGGAGGGTGTCACCTGCTGAAGTCAGGAGAAACTACACCATCTGCAATAAGCTAGAGATGAGACAAATGACTTACTGACTGACTTATTGCTGGTAGCGTGAACCAAGGTGTCACTACAGGAATTGAAGTAGGATGGCTCATTAGTAATGAGGATAAAGGTTTAGATTGTTTGGAGATATCTCATTTAGATAGATACTTTATTGATCCCAGAAGGGAAATTTTTGTCCTACAGCAGCATGAGAAAGAGTAAAGAAAACTGCTGATTTTACCGGGAAGAACTAAACAGGTGGCATGTCTGCACTTGTACACCTTATAGAAAAACAAAAATCTGTACAAAATAAAACCTCTCCACTGAAATCATGCTCAAACTGTTCACAGGCAGTTGGTTTGTGTCCATCCTTCTTCTGCTACAAGAATAAAAACATGTCCAGAAAGTGCAGCTTTGCAGTGGCTGCCACCTGTGATTTGATCTGCTACAGCACTGATTATGTGGGTTAAAGTTTTGAAACCCAAAACGCTCTCCGACTGCAGTTTTTCTCTGCAGTGACGCTTTTCTCTAGAAGTGACTATTTCATTTAATTCTTGCAGTGCCGTAACCGTGACATTTACCCCAAATTAGTCTACTGACATATTTATATGCGATATATAAGCTACTGGGAATGATTTTAAACACCCTCATAGTGCCTAACCATCTCTGTGGTGCACAGTCGGTGGCATCTGACACAAATACTTCATTTTCATTATTATTTTGGGTCCTGTCTTTCTTTGTCATCTCCTGTTGTGGTGATGAGCTCGGGCAGCAGAGGACCGGTGTGATTACAGCAACAAAAGATCGTGGCCTTCGTACTTCCACAAAGTGGGAGCAAAGAGGCCAAAACCCATTAGCCCCTGTACTCTGATCCAGCTGCAGAGAGTCCTTGAAAAAAAAATGAAACGTGTCATTTCATTGTCCCCATAGCACAGGGGACAATCAGCGATGTGGAGAACGTAATGTGGAGGGTTCTGATATTGGAGACGTGACACTCTGGCTGTGTATCAATTTGCCGGGTAACACAGGGGTAATTATGTATGAGTTATTGAAATGGAAAATTTGTTTTTGACTGCGAGTTGTGCTTGTTAGGTTCCTTAATCACTACGACAGCACACCTGTTCCCCGTCAGGTTGACTGACTCCGAGTGAGGTAACAGCAACGCAGCTCACAGCTCAGGAGATAACAAGCGAGAGACGAAACAAATGATTTTTTTCTCTAGCTGTTAGTCTGCTGCGCCTTTTACTGCAGAACCACTAGAGCCGAAGGAGAACAAAGAAGGAGATGCATAAATAAGAAAAACATTTTCATATTCACAGGTAGCTGGTCTGATTTATATTGTTCTTGTTCATACATTTATTTTTAAGATGATCACCTCTGTAGAGATGATTGCAACTGCAGGAACTATCAGTTGGTACTAGTTTCAGGATCCTTAGTGAAGGATAAAGAAGTCTATCTAAGAGATCCTTCAAAAACTCATTGGTGGGCTGCTTAAACTAAAAGATGACCAATTTTATAAACTCAGCAAGCTACCAGGAGCACGATGAAAGAAAGCAGAACAAATGCTAACGCAATAAAAAAAAGTCTGAAAAGGAACAATGAGGTTATTCAGGCCCTTTTTGGGGGACTTTGTATGCTGCTGATGAGGTCTCAAGAGATTTAGAGAAAGAGCACAAGGGAGAGTGAGAGGCGGAAACAATCAGAATTGTTATTTCAGTCAACAGTCATCTCTTTTAAACCTATTATTCATCCAGAACCTTGCATTTATTACACTTTTTAAATCTTTTTTTTTTTTAAGATGTGGGATTACAGTTCTAGAGACAGATCCAGATTATCAATTGTTTTACAGCATAAATGTCTTCTCACGAGGGCAATATTCAATTCCTGCCAGCCCGCGCCACTGTGCTATGTCTCGACATAACCACGTAAGGCCAAACATACAACAAACACATCAGTCACGCAGTTTAAACAGGACTGGGTGAAAAACTCTTGAAGATGCAGACACAAATAAGGCTTCAGATCTTGATATTTTCTTCCTCCAGACTGACCTTGTTAACTAAGGCTCTTTTTTCCATGATTTCAGCTGGAGCCAGGCCAAACAGCGAGTGAGTTGGGATTTTAGGGAGAAATGACAAAGCACTACTGTAAAGGCGAAGGGGAGTACTTTAACTTTGTAACTTGATCTGTATGAAAAGAAAAAAAACAAGAGCTTTAAAGTGAAAATTATCTTAGTTTTATCATTTCCTGTTACCAAAAATCATGACTAATTCTAAGACTTTATTAATCACCCAGTCCTAGTGACTTGTGGTAGCTGATTACTTTAGGCTGTTATTTCATCACTTGTTTCTGCAGTGGTGCTGCTACAAAGTGTTTGCTGGACTTTCACCCAGGAGACTGGGGTTTGAATCCCATGTGCTTGTTTTGCAGGCTGTTTTACTGTTGTTTGAGCGTTTCACAAGCGGTAACTTACTCCCAAGCATGCCCAACCTCAGGGAAATAAATACGTTTACAGCCTGGTTTCTGTAGTGAAGTCAGTAATTTTTTTAAGGTTATTTAATTTAAAAAACAAAACAAAAGTATGTTGTACTCATCTTGATACATGCTCAATCATCCAGGTAAGTAAATACCGAAAAGCTGATTCTGTTCATCCTGCAGTCATCTGAGACTGAAGAAGTCACTTGGATGAGTGACAAAACGTTTCTCCCACTGAAAACGCTACGTCCAGATGAAAAGAATCAGCTATTGGGGATGTTGTACTCATAAATATACACAGATTAGTGTGTAACCCTGTCGAACAGTGTTCTCATAAACTGGGTGGGAAGGAAATCACCATCACAGCTAATTGCATTTTACGTATGTGACTAGAGACTGGCCACAATCCTCCCATCACCAGACAGCTAAAAAGAGCCAGTTTAAACAACAGAAGTGGCTAGTTATAAGCTAACATTAGTTGAAATAAGGTTAGGTTAGATTAGGTTAAAGAATTTTAAAAATCCTACAGTTTCATTATATTCTCACATTGTATAAGAGGTTATTTAAGGGGCAGAGTCCAACAAAGTTATATTTACTTTAGACAGTTTCACTAACATTGCCTAAGAACAGCTACCAGAAGCTAACGACTGCAAAAAATAGCAGCGCTTACCAACAGAAATGTGCTCTCTCACTCCTTTCATAAAGTTTTACAGCGTCATTCAGTAAAGGTGCACACTTCTCACCCGGCATTGACAGCTCAGGTAAACAGTCGATTACTCCAATGGGCTTTACATACACAGGGAGAAACTCCAAGGATGATCCAGTTCAAAGAAACTGGAATTTCCTGACATCTAAATTTTACACACTACAATGTTTTTAAATTTTCATTGATGTTTTCATGCAGTAGTCTATAGTCGGATTTAGGCTACAAGGACCACCATGACATGCCGGTATACGCTGCCAGTGCATCTTTTTTTTCTTGGATCTGGCCCTGACACCCCTGGCTGTTTTTATTAAACGGTTGGACTGTTTACAACAGCATCCTCGACTACAGTTGACTCTGTGCCAGAGAACCATGAACATTAAAAGTCTCACTGCTCTGTCACAGGGTAGTCTGTCTCCGTGTTATTACACTTCAGCCGTCGAGCGATACTTGAGAGAGACAGCGCTGCAAGGTTGTTTAAACAGTGGCAGGTGTTTCTTTCCTCAGATCAACTTCCTGGAAGAGCTGCAGTGACAGATAAAGGCAAATACATAATAAAGTCAAATTTATTTGACCCTTTGAAGGGCTTCAAACAGCATTTGATTTTGCAGTTCTGTGAAGTCATATAACAAAGTCCAATTTATTTTTGAAGTGCTGGAAAATGAATGCAGATTTACAAGACAGGTGCGAGCTACAACACAAACAACAGCTTTTCTCAGTAACCTCTTTTGCATACAATTCACAAGCACAGATTTTTTGCTTCTAACAAAGCTCTTACCTATAACAGAAAGCTGAACTGGAAATTTGCGGTCATGTAAATCAGTGTTAATTTTCTTTATTCAGCAAATTTATGGCTGTCATTTCTTCTTTCACATAAATATTAACGATTGTAAATATTAAAGTACAGCAGCACACCTATATGTTAAAGTGAACCTAACAAATATATGTAAATATTAATAATACAAATAAATAAGAAAAGAGATTACTGCTTTCATGAGAGACCAGAAAGTAGGACAGAACATCATCAGAAAACAGAGAAGCATGACCTGAAATGACTGAATGAGTCCATAAAGCCATCACGGAACCTTTCCACAGGTCAGTACAGAGGACCTGAAGTGTTTTTGCAACCAGAGGCACCCCCTGGTTGCCTTTAAAAAGAATTCAAGTTTAAGTTACTTAGGCCTCTCACTGTTTAAACACCCACATATACAACAGAAATAGTCATGTCTGCAGTCTGTTACAACGGTTTGGGCCTCTAGCTGTCTACTATGTACCTTTACATTTTGAGGGTGCAGCTTTCCAGTCATGTATGCTTGCAGCTGATAACTTAGCACTCCACTCCAGTATGGTTCTACTGGCTTCAAAGATATATCAGCTTATCTTAAACTTGAAAATGTAGAGTCCATCTGATTTTCACTCATCAGTAGGAGTACAGATGAACCAGTAAATCACCAGATTCAACCTGAGCTCCCACTTCACTACAGCAAAAAGTCTAAATACAAAAGTTAACAAATACAAAATCATTTATACCTTTTATATCCCTTTATATACA
Organism: Hemichromis elongatus; assembly: GCA_015108515.1. NCBI lineage: Eukaryota > Metazoa > Chordata > Actinopteri > Cichliformes > Cichlidae > Hemichromis > Hemichromis elongatus. Next base: position 32,507 of record VUQR01016900.1, read on the forward strand.
TTTTATATAAAGGTTATTTTTATGATTTCTAGTGAACTTAATGTTATATTTATTCATTAGCATTTATTTACCAGGTCACTTCGTTATTGTCTTATTTCATGGTATAGTTTTGGCAGCTTTGGTCCTCCATACACATCACTACCTACAGTACAGTTAGTTTTCCTTGTTTCTTTTCTGTCGTTTCACTCCTGTTGACACCAAAACGAGTTGCAGTGCATCAATTGAGCCCAGCAGGCAAAACACTGAGCAGCAGTGAAGATCTGAAGGTGACACGACAAAGAAAAAACAGCATTCTATGGAGAAGGGAGAAGTATTAACAATTGGAGGCCTGTAGATGAGGTGGATGAGACAGTGGTTTGAATAAGGCTTGATGGCAGGATGGCAGCTGTTTTTAAGAGACCAGAGCACAGAAAGCTGGTCTGAGGAGAGGCTGAATGAGTGTAACCTTGCTTTGGGCAGCTCTGAGAGATGCATGGACGAATTCTGATGAGACTGTGAAATTGAAAGTGAACTTAAGAGTCCATGGAAGCTTAAGTACATTGTCCTTGTGTCTGAATGGTCTGCTGATCAGCGGGCTGGTTCAGCAGCAGTGAAAATGGCTTAATAGCGAATTACCACTTCAGTGCCTCGGGCATGTCATGATTTTCACACTTTAGGTTTTAAATAGACAGCAAATGTAAAACAAGGAAGGGGAAATGGAAGAATAAGGCTCCACATATCCAATCTAATGGAAAACCACCAATGCATTGATGCTGCTGTATTGTGTGTATCCACGAATTCCTCTGCATAACCTGATGTTCATTAGCATTCATGTACACTCTCTTGCTGTTGGAAAATCCACAGACTGTAAATAAAAGATGGATGTAGCCACAGTCACTTTTCTTTTGGTTTTTTTTGAGCCAGAATTGACAATGAGGTGCATCTCTTTCAAGTTAAACCTGTGGCTGAGATAAAATACAAAGACATGAGTGCCACCTTTCACTTTTGAACAACAGAAAACTTCCTGTTGCTTAAAGAATCATTTACATAGACTGTATACACAAGACGGACAAATCCTCCAAAAGGCTCCAACAGCAAAAACCCAATCTCGAGTTCCAGTTCAGGGACTCCAATTAGCTGAGGTGAGGTCTAGCAGACAGCTAACATACAAACTTGTAGCCCCATGCAGAGTTTAAATGTGTGAGCTTGTATGGTGCATTCATTTATTACATATAAATATATCTTCTTCTAGCTGCCCCATTTAGAGGTCAACACAGTGGATCATTGGCCTCCTTCTCTTATCCCCTATCACCTCCTCTGTCACAGCAACCCTCTGCATTTTCTCCTTTGGGGTTTCCCTCTTCTCCTCCTGCCTTTTAGCTCCGTATTCAACATCCTATTCTGGCACCAGAATATTTCCTGGAACTGCTGCTCCCAGTGCAAACCAGTATAGATCCTAAGACCTATGCTGGTTTTGTATAGACCCAGTATAAATCCTCAGATCTATACTGGTTTTAGTCTGCTAACAGTACCACCCCATTTTAAAGAGTAAAGGCAAACAAGTGTTTGCTTTTAGGGCAAAACTGAAGAAGACACCGGATCACTTCGTCAGTATCTTCTTATTTTTATCAAGTTTTCTTGTAGCTTAAACATTTATTATTATTTTTTTGTCAGATTTTTGTTACTGCAAAGATGCCCGAGACTGTAACCGTATTTGTTTCTGTTGTAAAGTTAAATATTTTAACATGGGACTCTATGCGGACTGATTCACTGCTGGAGCCTCAAGTGGTCATTAGAGGAACTGCAGTTTTTGGTATTGGCTTCATTGTTTTTAGCCTCAGATGTAGGTTCTTTTTAAATAACGTTACACCAAATATGCATTAACCCCCAGCTGTCAGTAGTCCCAAGGCCAAATCCAATAATTAGTTCTTTAAACATTTGAAAACTTCAGTAGCCTGCTGTTTTAATCAAGGACCGAACTTTCTTTTAAAAAAGAAACCTTTTAAGAACCTTTTTAAAGATTTAGACCTTTAGATCTAAGAGTAAAAAGTTTCTGACTGAAAGACACAGAAGTAGAATTTTTTTAAAAGGAGTGACATTCATTTACATTAACAAAAACACAGACTAGCTCATTAAAGCAGTGATTAGCTACATGATGAGTCTGTAAGCTGTATCTCCCAGGCTGATCCTTTCTTGTTTGATGTGATCATTGGTGTTCATGTATGATCTGTTGCACAGAGATCTTAAGGACTGCACAAAGATCACAGTGGTTAGATTTCCATTAGTAAACCTAACATGAAAGTGCATGGAGTGGCAGTGCTGTGAGGTGCCTGGGATAAAAGCATTGCTGTAATAGAATATGCTCTGTGGAGAATCCACCATAAGCTGCAGACCAACCAGCTGACACTGAACACACTGTATTATTCTGACTGAGAGGCTGGATGGAAGCAGCGATTCAATGATTTATTCATGCACACAAGTCACACAAGAGGCCTCCCACACAAGTCTGTGAGTCCTGTCTTTACACAGTGATTATAACTTTAAAATACCCCCCATGTAGATAGTTTCCAGTCCTGCAGAGTGTATTTAGGACTGCACTTTAAAGTTAGAAAAAAAACCCCAGCCTGTTCAATGGAAGAAGCGGCACCATTTTTTAGTAGTAGTGCAGCATTCATAATGCTTATATTACATTGCTTCTACTCGTAGTTATTCTGATGGTTATTTTTAATGGCCCACACCACGCAGTGAAAGCTAATCAGTCTCCAACATTTTCCCACACAGCCCTCCCCCCCAGGCCAGCAGATTAGAATTTTACAGCTCCACAAGAAAAAAAAATCACTCCTATATACACACACTGTTATTATTTTATTTATATATTTTATGAAACAGTTAATGTAGTGTCCCCATATAAGGACACAGGGTCTGAGAAGGGTAAATAGATTTGGCTAAGTATCATTTATAAAAATAATACTGCATAATTTATTAGTAGATTCATATTTTATATTAATCTAAATTTGCAAGATGAGTCCACTTAAATATGTGGAGTGAGTGTAATGGGCATGCCGCAGGTAGGATCTCTCTTGCAGAGAGAGAGAGAGTGTCCGCTGTCGTCCTGCAGCAAAGTTTACCAGAAATCTGGCGAGCAGACAAACAGTTTCCCTTTCAGGTTTTCTCTGATTCAGCTGAGCTGTTGGAACAATTGTTTAGGTTTAAATACACCGACTGCATGTGTGGCAGCTTCAAATCACACTGGAAGTGTTTCCAAAGCAGTGGCTATTGTCTGCATGGGGTCTTTTATTTTGAAAATTGATCGCATTCTCTATGTTGTTCAATATTTAACTTCTTTACCACGTTATCAGCGGCTTGTGTAAAAACATTTGTATAATGACTATAAATCTTCACGCTTTTCTGCTGCTCCTCAGTCCACAGACTGTAAATAGAAGGTGGACATAGCCACTGTGACGTCACTCTGCTTTTTGAAGCCCTGGTTTCAAACACTAATTGACTGGAAGGTATTACCTGTGACTGTGAAACCAATATGGGGTTTTCATGACTGACTGTCATTCCAGAGCAGGAGCACCACTTCCTTCTTGTTTTATATACACTGTAACTATAAACTGTACTTCAAAGATGGCCACACCTAGCATGATGTACCCACTGGTTTGAAGTCTCACCATTAGCATCCTAGTTTTTTTTAAGCCTAAGGTGACCTTTTTTGGACAGGAAGGTAGAGCGACAAGTTTTGATGCAAAGAAAGGTCCTCCACAGTGTCAGGTGGAAACACAATCATTGCCTTGAGTGTGTGTGAAATTTAACATAGCTGTGCCCAATGTGTTTCAGGGTGATAAAGAACTCTTATTGAAGGTTTGAATTGTGATCAGAAGGGAGAGGCTGATGTTTTGTGTTATACTGTGTTTGCTAAGATAAGAAGAAGCCACTGAGGCTGAATCTGAACACTTTTCACATTTGTTCCAATATAGGATTTATAGTTTACGTGCATTAAATTCTTCTGCTGCTCTTACACTTCCTTTTATGTTGAAAAATGGTAAGACAAAAAGTTATTTTTAGATCATCTGTGACCTGGCCGATGCAACCCCTCACTCATCACTCACTGGTGCAGGCACCGAGGTGCCAGTGGCTGGCCAGTCAGCTAACATTTTTTCACTGCAACTATGTTGAACCTTTAAAGGTCAAAGGTGCACACCTTTTTCATGTTGAGAGGCAAAACCTCGATGTCCCAGCTTCCTAATTTCTTCACCCCATAAGCAGTGTTTTGTGTACAAGTTAACAGAGATAGCGACAGTTTGTAGATGGTGACTGAGGAAACAGAAGGGTGAAATGATGACTTTAACCAGAACTTTTCGAACCTTATTATTTAAACTCTTCACCTGTGGTTTCACCAAAGGTACTTACATATTCACCACTTCTTGAATGTCTCATCAGCAGAAAATGGGCCAGCTGAGCAAAAGAGGCTCAGTTACTTGCTACTGAGCTCCTGGATCACACCAGTGTGACATGTTAGGAGTGTAAGCACAAAAGTATTTCTGATATGCACAGTTATTTATACCATATTTTTTTTTACATTTTATATAATTAATATTTATAAGAATAAAGGATAAAGCACTCATGCACAAAGTTGTTTTTATGTTGGAGAGATTTAATTTGTCATTTGGTCTATACTTTTCAAATTAAGGTTCAGGGCTGGTTGGTTAATGTTTAGCTGTTTGAGTTTGTGCTGGAGTTTCACTTTAGTCTCACACCTGTGAAGCTACCACCCGTCAAACTGACAATATGGATGTGATGGGATGGAAGATCACCTCCTTGGAGCCATGTTTCCATCCGAGGAGAGACATCAGGTTTGCTGTAACACTCAGGCAGATTCTTGTAGGTCGGCACTGTGTGTGGAAACAACTTGGAGTTGTTGTTTATTTCTCCCAGTGGCTCTATAGATCTATTAAAGCTGAGAAAGAAGTAGTGAAAACGTGCAAGCGCTGGCTTGCAGGAACAGCGCTCCGAACCCAGCGGCGGGTGCAGAGCGTGTCACTTCCTGCATGAGTGCTCCATAAGAAGAAAAGAAGAATCATGTTTCATCTAAATGAACGCTGTATAAAGTCTGATCTCCTGCAGCCAGACAAGAGCGCGGTTCGGCGGTTACAAAAAAACCATAGTGATTTCAGCTCTTTCATTTATACATGCAGCTTATTTATTTATCGCCTCACTTTTCCTTTTAGCCTTCACATAGATGCTCTCTTAAGCTTTGCTCTTAAAACTTTGGTGAAAATTCTTTCCATTTAGGAGAATATTCTAAACACATCTGATGCATGTTTTGTGTTTTTGATGTGCTGCTGTGATGAAAGTAAATTGCAGAGTGCAAAAAGAGCAGTTTTATGAATCAGGGCTATGTCTATTTATGTTACTACAGTGTACAAAAGTGTACCCAACAGAGCTGTTTACTGTGCCTCAGGACAACCACACTTCTAAAGACCAACAAGACTTTATTTTCCTTTATTATATATCAACTTCTTATGACTTGCAAGAATTCTTTAATTTATACATCAACAGTACTTAATGTCTTTATTAGATCACCTGTCCTAAAAACAAGGAAATAGAAATACATTACTTTTCTATCAAAAAAATATTTAAATCTAAAACTTATATTATTATTTATGGAGCAAATAATAAAATAAAATAAAATTTTTACGCCCAATTCTCAGCCAGAATTTAATAAAGCATAACGTTCAAACACTAAGACAAATTTTTCAGTTCTGAAATTCAAGCTATATAACTGTGATTTGGCATCTTAAGCAAAAAATAATAATCTGCTTTTCTTTGGAAAAAATAAAATTTGAAAATGTATGCATAACAACAATAATTATATTTTGGCATTGAAAAAAATATGGTTAGGATTAAAGGGCTTGGACATACTGGTGGATTTAACCATTGCAGAAATATAAAAAATGATTTTGGTGGTTACCAATACTGTTAATTTAGGGCTGCTGTGGCATAACCCGTACATTGATGGTTGTCTAATGTATTTATTAACCACATTGGATAAGTTGTTTCAATCATAAGGACCAAAACTTCAGATTTTAACAGCTCAGTCTGTTCATCATCAGTCGTTTAGGAAAATTATTTATAAGAAAATGTGTTTCTGTTTAAACAAAAAGACGTGCTAAAGTAATGGATTTTTTTGACTCTATAGAAACATATCCAGAGAATTGATACTTTTTGTCCCCTTTTAAAAACTTAACATGGCAAGTATTTGTTTGCAGCGTCATTTCTGTTGTCGTCAAAAGGAAGTCGTCTTCTTCTTTGTCAGATTTTTTTTTTTTTACAGAGTGGCAAAACCATCTGAAAACATTAAGTGGAAAACCCATCTCCACAGCCCTTGAGTTTACCCTTGACTTGAAGCAGAGCACTGCTCTGATTGAGGGTTTTGTTAAACTGCATCACTTGTGTCAAATCTCAGATACCCCTTGACATGCTGACTGTAATTAGTTTCCAGATTAATCCGAACGCGGTCAGATGTGGCTTTCTCCCACACTGTTCTCAAAGTAAAGGCAATAGCTCGGATAATCAAATAATAGGTGAATATCAATGAAAAGACCAAATCACTTCGGTCCCCAGCTCCCCCATGCAATTATTTCCTATTCACATTAATTATTGCTAACAGATGACACTAATGACTTTGAGAGGAAGCTAGCCGCGGCAGCTCTGCAAACGATCGATGCCGTTTTAAATGGGGTCACAGCACTTTACACCTTTGGGTCCTTCTGATAGAAAATGGCATCTGCAGCGTGCCAGCGACTGGAGTGCCAGCTAGGGTTTGTAACAGACTTCCACACAAGATCCTTTACAAATAAGTGAACCTGCCAACCATGAAATAAAAAAGCCAAACTGGGGTCTTCCATAGTAGATGATATCATCTTATAGGCCCACAGGAGGCTGTGCCTAGGGTGATGCATTAGGAAGACTAAAAATTCAAAATTCAGGGCAAGGTCATACACCACGGCTGAGAGGTGAAGTCCAAAAACAAGAAAAAAGGGCAGACACAAGGAAGGTAACTCGGACAAAATGGAAACTAATATAGACGTCGAGAAAAACCACAAACACAGAATGTATTAACAAAAGAGAGGACTTACAGGACATAAAACAGGACAACCTAGAAGGGAACAGATACACAGGTCTTGTTAGACAGCCCCTTTTTAAAGACCTACAAAGCCCACCTTGTGAGGTTGAATGGTGATCTTATTCACATTGTACATTGAAAAGGTGTTTGTGTGTGTACTGTAGACGGACTGCTTCATCAGAGTTGTTATGAAGGGGAAACTATCCTGAGAGGCCAAAAATATGTTTAATGCTGCAACGTTGGAGATCTATCTATGATATATGGAAATCTCAGTTTTAAAGCCAGTCTGTGCTATTTCTATGTTAGCTTCATTATTCAGCCATGATTAACAATAACCCTATATCTTAAAAAATGACAAGTTGAGAGTGATGGATGTATCTCAGTGACCCCTTAATCCAGCCAGTTCTTGAAACGTTAGTTTTCTAGAATCGGGACTGAATCTAACAGTGAGTAAAAATAACGCCAAAGTGCAAAACACAACAGACATAAACCAGATGGAGTAAGTCGCAGCAGTTTAAGAAAAGTAATTAATTGATTCCTCAGGAAAGAGGAGAGACTGGACATCCATCAGTATCTTTAAATATGGAAAACACTACACTCTGAATAAGTGAACCAATCATTCAAACGTTACAAGTTCTTACAAGGAACTGGGGATTTTACTCCAAAATCCAAAATAAAATGTGTGATAAAATATTCAGTTTGTATTAAAGCTTTTAAAACTTGCCTTTTAAACCTTGTATATCTCTCTTAACCTTTAATACAAGCATTTTGCATTAGCTGGAGACTTTTCAGGGAAAATGCTCTGTGATACTTTCTTTCTACAAGATTGCATTTTTGTCCTTGCGAAAAACATTCATCATGCAGGCACATCTGGCACAGGCACAAAACTTGCTTTCAGAAATATCACCAAAGGACTCATATCAAGAGTGATATGAGTCAGTGGAATAATGTGAATGTTGATTTTGGTTCATTTTCTAGCTTTTTAGCCCTCACAGGGGCATCATCTTCATCTAACAGTCATTAGTCTTTATGCAGCGGAAATATAAATGAACAGCAGAGACACCAAGAGGCTCTTGGCACAGTTAATAGCCTCCCTTTGTGTCAGAATAGAGGCATTGTTTTAAAATGTCTCATTCAGCAGCTCTCACAGAGATCATGGTACACCTGCGAGACCAGAGAAAGATGAAAACACTCAGCGTTTTTAAACAGGAGCCATCTGACCGCAGGAGTAGAAAATGTCATCCCATTCCTCAATTAGCCTTTGGATGGAAAGAGACAGCGATGTATCCAGCATATTGATTCTTTTAAGGACTGTGACAGAGACAAATGGAGAGCCACGGGCTGTCCAAGAAACACACAATGTCATGAATTAGGTGGATGGACACGTGCTGGGTTCACCAGTGTGAATCAGAGGATGAGCTTATAACATCCAGCAGGTCATCCAGCAGCTGGTGACCTGCTGACGGTTGGGTTCAGGGTTGAGTTTCATTTGGAAAAACGTGGAAAGTTTTTAGAAGATTTTACCTTTCAAATGAACGCTCAAAATTTCATTTCAACATTAAAGTATTCCTTTAAAAGCTTCCATTTTGGGTGTTTTAGACAGGAAAAATTCCATGGCTGCTATCTGAACCCAAGCCTCTAACTGTAGATGGATCATGGGTGAACTGATAGCTGTTAAGAGGTTAACTTTAGGACCCCTAATTGCAAAAGTTTTAGCTAGAAATGAATTTAATATATGAATAACTCACCAGCTGCCTCACCAGCTAGTCTTCCATCCAATGGTTGTACTCCAACTCTGATCTTAGATGCATTTTACAATCTATGACCTTGTAATGAACCAGTTTCAGTCAGAGTGCTAGATCCTCAAAATAGAGCAAGACAGGAGAGGAGGCTCACTGGATAGGCAGCTGAATGTTAAAGTATATGGACAAAAGAGGGAAGCCACGTACACATTATATCCTCCTTTGCAGATATAACAGCTTCATTCTTTTAGGAAAGCTTTCTACAAGTTTTTGGAGTGTGGCTGTGGGAAATTTCACTCAACTCAAAGATGTTTGAGGGGGTTAACAGGTCAGCTCCAGAACAACAACCCCACGGCATTCATACTTACGATGGGTTTTTCACCAGAGCAGTTGTCTCTTTATTGAGTTTTTAAGGTGCTCTTTGTAAATCACTGTGATTAAAACCTTAAAAATAACCAATCAGCAGAATATGAAAAACCCATTCCTATGACTTTATATGTAAAACATCTGTGCTCTTAAGTTGAAAAAGTATGGCCAACCTGCACATTTGTGTAATACCAGTTTACACCACACAGTGGTGAAATGCACCAGTGTTAACTCTATTTCATTGGGCAAGTCGTTGTGAACACATTGTTATTTACAATGGTGAAATGATAAGTAAAGAAAAGAAAAAAATGGCAGCCAACATCAGAAAATATTCTAGCACACCCACTGTAAAAATACTACTGTTAAATAAATGCAAGATATCTTCTTTTCCAGGAGGTCCAAAGGAATGGAAAAGCAGGAATTCCTGCAGGAAGGTGGCCCAGCCTACTGAGTCTAACGTGCCCACGCAGCAGTGGCAGTGGCAGTGGCAGTGAGCTTTCACTCTCCAGCGCTTGCAGTGAATATTCCAGTGGCTCCCACACTTGGGCAGAGGGACGTGGCTACTCAAAGCAGGTGGATATCATTCACCTTTCATTCATCTTCACTGTGAGAGTGAATGAATAGTGGAATCGTAAAGCGCTTTGGGTGCCTTAAAAAGCGCTATATAAATGCAATCCATTATTATTATCTTCTTTTTGGTTTAAAAAAATTGAAATTTGCTAAGGCTAGCTATGAATGATGTTTCAGTAATTGTATCTCTTTTAATACACAGTGTGCCTCAAGCCGAGACAAAAGGATGAGTACTGGTTCAGTATCCAGCAATCACTCAGCTGCCCTGGAGCACACAGACCTTGGATGGAAGGAGGGTCACATTTTGAAAGGCCTGAAACGTCTTCAAATGTCCAACTCCAAGGGGACTTCCTCCCTTCCATCTGTACCACATTGCAAAGACTGTATGACCTCAAACGAGGGTATATACTCACTTGGTGTTAAGTTTGCCCAGCAAGCAACTACAGCTAAGCAAGTAGTCCCTACAAGTAAACCTTTCAAGGCGGAAACACGGATTTCCATTGTAGACTCTGATGATGCAGATGACGAATCGCCCAAAGTACCAATCAGTGAATCCAGTGACCCGCCAGCAAAAGAAATTCTAAGCTTGGAAAAACTGGAGGTGACTCAGGAATTTGAAGTAGATCCTGTAAAACTTTCAGGGAACTCTGGTCTGTTTCCTTCACCTGTCACAGACAACTTCTTATTTCTGGAGGGCCCCACAGTTAAACCTGGTGTGAGCCCAACTGATAGCCTTACACATCTGGAGGAAATGAACACAGATTTACTAGAAAAACATAAAGACATAAAGTTGAGTGACAGAAACAATAACCAGGAAAGATCCACTGACCGTAAATCCAGGCTTGATTATGTCAAACGACAAAAGGGAAGAGTGTCCTCTAAACAAGTGGAAGGGGGAACAGGTGATGTTGGCTCATTCATTCAACATACTGTACCAAGAGCTCTGTGCTGCATGAATGAAGCCAGGCAGCGCAGCTCCTCAATGGAAGTTCCTCATCGCAGAGACCAGATTAGCCAAGCTGGCGGTGACCACCAGGACTATTCTGTCTCAGAATCTCCTCAGAGGAAACCAAAACCTCAGCTCTGCGACTCAGCAAGAAAGGCTTTTATTCTGCGGAGCAAGAGTGCAGATGGAGGACCAGAACAACCAAAGCACACACATTCTCCTCTACATCAAAAACTTATCAAGGGTCAAAGGCCCAAAGGACAGCCCAGCCCTAACCCTACAGGGAGCAATGCCCCTAGTAAAAGGACAAATTTAAATAAAACCCATGGTTCAACCAAGAGCACATTATCTAAAACTGAAAAAGATGAGGATAATTCAGCATCATCAAGTTCCAAGTCTCTTGAGAAGATGCAAAAGTGCTCACCTCTTGTTTCTCCTGTGAAACATTCAAAGATATTTAAGTCTACAGGGGTCAGTAATGGCTCAAAGAGTCCCACAAAATCACAAATAGCTAGACTTCAGTCAAGCAATGACTCTTCAGAAGATGGCATCTATGACAACTTACCATGCTCACCACGAAAACAGAGACGCCAGGACCATGACTGTGAACTGACCGTGACTTCAGAACTCAGATCCCTATCCCCGCCACGACCCCCGGGTCGAACTACTTCTCTTCTCCTTAGACCTAGTAGTGATAGCTTTCCCAAAGATCAAACATCTTCAGGGCAGGCTCAAAGTTCAATGACTGGTCCAACCAAGATGCATACGCATCAGGTTTCTTCAGTTGTACAACCTCAACAGTCTAGTTCAATAATAGATGGTCAACATGTAGCCCCACAAATGGGTGCTGAAGGTAAAATGTACCACACCCATTCATCTATGATAACTCCTGTTGTAGGTCAAGAATCACAATCAGCTTCAGAATCCGTCCGGTTATCTACAGACAGAGCTACCATAAGCTATATTGAAAATGGTGTTCCCTCTGTATTGCCCAATCAGAGCATCTTGCAAAGATCCCAACAGAGTGTCAGTGAGCCAAAACTTTCAGAAGTCTTGCCAACAACATATTCTAATGCATACTACCAGCCCCAGACTTCCTCCTCAAGAGCTGTAAAAAGGACTCTTCCTGTAAATGCTAAATCTCATGAGGCAATCGCTGGACAAGAAGTAAATACCTTCCTCATTTTCGGAAGGCAAAACAAGGACGATACAAACCCTTCTGGAAGAAGCATCCAGACCTTTCAGACTTTCACATGTGACCCACAGACAATACATGAATCTGGCACGCATGATAACACCCGCAGAAAGATCGAGACCCGTTGCAACTCGCTAGATTCTGAGCCTTCTGTCCAACCTGTTGTGTCAGACAGTGGTGTAATGCTTGACTGGGGATTTGATGAGGAAGGCTGGCTGTTTAAAAGGTCTGTATCTGTTTCTACTAGACCTCCTCTTAAACCAGTATTGGGCATGAATGGGGCCAAAGCTCGTAGTCAGAGCTTTGGTGCACGCTATATGGACAGACCAAGCTTCAACAGATCTGGAAAGGTCCGCACACAGATCAAAACACACTCGGGGAGTTCCTTGAACTCTCTTGGTGATGTTCTCCCAGGAAGTATGAGCTGCTCCAGTAGCTACCACTGTCCAATGAATAGATCCCTCTTAAACAACTTTTTGATTGAAGAGGGACTAGCAGTTCCTTTACATCTAGGCTCCTCCAGTGAAAGACTTCAAAGTCTCAAACTCCAGCGTGAGCAGGCTAGGCGACTTCAGATAGAGCAACAGTTTTCAAGCGCCTTTGGGGAGCCAGTTTCTGAAGAGCCTGAGAGACAAAGTACCATAACTACAATTGAAGAGAAAGTGATGCTTGGCATAGAGGAGAACTTGCACAAGTCTCAGGAACAAGAGCGAACCAGTGAGGTAAAGCAAAAATCTGGATCAAGCTTAGCAAGTTGGTTTGGCTTTCGTAAGAGTAAGCTTCCTGCTCCCAGCAAAAAGGCTGATCCACCGAAAGGAAAAGATGACAAGAGGGAGCAAAAGATCACATCGCTTCTGGGCGGAAAGCAGACAAAGTCCGAAAAGAAGAGAGACAGAAGAAAAAGTGATGGAAAAGACTGGTAAGAAAGCTGGTAAATCAATGATAAATGTCATATTTTTTTAGGCTTCCCACATGTCACAAAAGAATCTTAAACAGGAAATTATGATCTTAGATTTCCAATAAATCTGTTGTAGGTGGCATGCATGTTTCCAACTCACTTTATAAGCATTCTTTGTAGACAGCAGTGATCAGAAATAGTCATTATTGTAAGCCTCAGTTACATTGAAAAACATGCTATAGGCAAGCTCACTGGCCAGCTTATTCAGGAGATGACCATAATAAATGATTAACCTCAATCACACAGAACAATTAATGACATGGTCTACAGGAAGAACTTCTTTACACTTCTACTTAAAGATCCGTTATAGTTTCTGCTTCCATGTTAATTAAATTTCATCCTTGGATAGAATGTGAGGCGTCATGTGGACAGCCATAAACCCACTATGTTGTTTGTGATTGCACAGACTAGTCCACAGAGATTTTGCCCTTCAGGCAGACTTCAAAGAAATATAAAAGGAATGACTACTTATCGGGTCATAACGAAGAAAAAGCCCCGCCTTGCTTTTTCAGGCTGAAATCTTTTTTGTTCCTATAGTAGTTTAATAAGATATTACTAAGATAAAGTTTTAACATCCATCTACAAATTTTTTTCTTAAAAATACCAGACTCTCTGTGTATGCACATGCTAAATTAAATTTTAACTCATCTGCTGGAGTAATTTGGCAAAACACAGACACAAAATTAAAGAAGTGTATGCAGCTCTCTGTGCAGACTCACCAGCTAATTGCTGAATGAATTAGTTGTTATCACTACGGTGGCCCTGAGAGGTCAAAAGCACTGCAGCTTAACAAAACATGCAGCAAAAACACCAGTTTTCCTTGCTGTTGTTTTGTTAAGTTGCAGTGTATATATAACAGATATTTCATTTACGCTGTCCACAGTAAAGTCCTAGGACTCAATAAAGCAATGAACTGCCACATATGTGCAACAGGGAGTTGATGACCAGCCTAGCTGAAACGATATGAATCAATTCAAGCTTCGCAAATTAACTACACCAAATCGAAACAAATGAAGACGCTTTCCAATCATAAACAACAAGCTGCCACAATTTTCATTAAAACTGTCTGAGCTGGACTTCAGAAATGTGTCTGTTGTTGTTGTTGTTGTTAAGGTTTAAATCAATAGGGACTCTGGATAAATATTAACTGATAACTTGTGGAGGAGGGGTGGGATTAAGTAAGTGCACACTCCTTTTTAATATGCAAAGTGAATTAGAATTGGTGTATTTTGCTTTATTTTGTATAGTAGTAAATAGTCTGTACAGTAGTTTAGTATTAAAAGAAGTTAAAAAAAAACATTCTCACATTTTTTGTCTTAAATTGAGCCCTATACGCCTTATGAATGTCTGTAAAAGCATTCATTTTGATCTTTAAATCGGTGCAGAGACCCTGTTTTGACTCTTCTGCGCTTAATAAACTAATTACTGATCTTCACCGCCTCTCACAGCTTTATACATACAATTTATTCATAGCTTTCCTGACTCAGATGACATGGGTCATTTTTTATCAAATGGTCATAGACACATTTATGATCCTCCTTAGCCCTCAGACCTGTTCATACAGAGGCTCACAGCCAGGTTTCAATAGATAGCGGGGTCATTTATCAGCCAAATCACCCCGGGCATCAAGAGTCAATATCACAGGATTTCAGTGTGTGGTGGCGTGTTGACAGACTGTTTTCTTTCAGCTCTGCGGGGAGAAGAGAGTCTCACGATGCAGTGCGGGCATGCATCTCAATGCCCTGCCCGGGTATGTCCCTGAGTGAGATACAAGGACATGCTGACATCATCGGGGACCCAAAGGTAAATTAATCCTTAACTAAGTTAGGTCTCACATTATCCCTCCCATTTTTGACCACCCATGTGTTTAAACTCCAACTTCAGCCGTCTTTCATCACTTCGAGCCAGTGTCCCTTGCATAATGAAGTAGTGAGAAACTTGAAGCCTTTAAAATGTATTTTGGGTATCATTCCAACTAGCTTACTGAAAAAAGTTTTTGATTCAGGTGGCACATGTTTGCTTTTTATTGTTATGAATTTTTTCAGGCAGATTTGTCTTCGGGAATAGTTCTCCACGCTTCTTGAACAACATTAAAGTTCTTCTTTGGATGTTTGCCTGAAGTTGGATGCATCATTCTATTAGTTCCTGTCAATTGAGTTTCAAATACTGTTCATCTGCTATTTTTTTTTTTAACCTGTCACTTTTGTCCTCGACTTGTCCAGTTTCCTCAGTTTTTTTAAGAACACACTGAACAACATGTTCAGATTGGGAATCACCTTGTTGGTACAAAAATACTTTTTTGCAATCTGTGTTATGGCATTTTTTAATAGATTGAACTAAACACATTAAAATAAATGATGTGGGGTTTTTTTCAATATGCTGTTAGAATAATAATAATAGGTCAGAGTTTAGTGGCTTAACAAACGAACACATTAGACACATTATCCCCAAGGACTGCGCTTTTTGTGGTTTCCCCCCAGGGCTCTATCATTGGCCCAGGCCTTTTTTCAATCTACATGCTTTCAATGTGATCAATTTAAAAAAAAAAAAAAAATGATATCTGTTCCATTGCTACACAGATGACTCTCAGATTTACCTTCCCCTGAGACAAAAATCTGTGATTCTTTTGAAGGGACTGTTTGATTGTCTGGAAGATGTTAAGGCATGGATGGCGCTAAATTTTCTCAACCTAAATGACCAGAAAACTGAGGTAATTATTTTTGGTCTTTGTGACCATCTTGACGTTGGCCCTCTAGAGAACTATAAAAAATCATCTACAAGAAATTTAGGAGTGATTTTTGGCATCAATTTGACATTTGACAAACAGATAAATAACGTAATCAAGACTAGCTTCTTTTATCTTCAACTCCTTGCAAACGTTAGGCCTTTTCTTTGCTTCAGAGATTTTGAGAAAAAGATCCATGCCTTCATCTCATCTCATCTCAACTTTTGTAATAGCCTCTATTCTGGTATTACCTCTACATTAATTGGCTGATTGCAGCTAGTCCAAAACGCTACAGCACTGCTCCTAACTGGCACGCGCAAGCGGGATCACATATCTCCCATACTTGTATCATTACATTGGCAGCTTTCGAACTGATTTTAACACTTGTTTTTTAAGACGTTACATGGACTAGCCCCTTTATATAGTGATGATCTCCTAACCTGGTATTCTCCCCAAGATCCTTGAAGTCTGTGGACCAAATGCTTTTGGTTGTCCCAAGATCGAGATTAAAACACAGAGGAGACCGAGCATTTGCCATGATTGCTCCTAAATTATGGAACGCATTGCCCTTGCATATAGGACCTCTCCAACACCGGAGAATTTCAAAACCCATCTAAAGACCCACTTTTATTCTCTGGTTTTTAAATCAAGTTGAATCTGTTTCTATTTTCTTGTGTTAGCCATATGCTAATCTTTAATTGAGTCTCTTACTTTTATTTTGGATCAGCTGGCCATTTTAGGGAGCTTTCAGATAACGAGTCCAGGCTATAACTAATAGATGCATGGATTAGCTTTTCAGCTTAACTCTGAGACAGGATGCTTCTAATTTTGACAGCACTACGCAGATAAAAGGAAGCAACCCATTTGTTTAATGCACAAGCTGAAGGATGTGTCCTGATCAAAAATGACAACAAGGTTACTCATCATGCTGCTGCAGACCAAAGTAATGCCATCCAGAGTCATAGACCATGTTCTATTAGTAGTATAAGATTACATGACATGCCTGTTGTTTCACTCATTGAGTTGTTTTGTCTAACATGGTGTGATCATTCAAAGGAATGATCACACATTTCAAAGGAAATGTATGCAGTGTTTTGTAAGAGAAACATGCAATGAGAAACTGAATGTATGAAGTTTTAATATCTTTGTTTTTATTTTTCTTAAAAAAATACAAAGATGCAGATGATGAACAGAAAATCTGACAGTGAAAATGGATCCACAGTGAAGAGCCCAAACCAAGATGCAGTAATAGGTCAGACTTCTCTCCTCTGTTCTGTCACAGTCTTCTTAAATAGTTTTAGATGCCTCTGACTCGGTACCAGTAGAAATGTTAATGTATCTTTCATTAAATTATAGCATTAAGGTTTCATCTGTGCTTACCGTTTTACAGTTTGCAGACAGAAGTGAAGACCAAATTTGACACACATGTGTAAGTCATGAACATGATAAATATGCCATGAGCAGTCAAGCAAACATGCAAAATGCTAAATTTTGTCAGTTTGTGCTTTTGCCGCCACCATACCTCTGTTCATGTCTTTTTTTAAATCGGAGCAAATCATTCCACCGTGGCTTTACACCATGCAGACTTTGCTCTTTACTGGTAGGCTTGACCACTCATCTTCACGGACTCATGCACTAAAAATCTGCATGCCTAGGCTCATCAAATCAGGATAAACGTATTCACTTGAGCTTCCTCATGGCCAGTTTTACTGTGAGTGGTGGATCCATGATAAATCTGCTTTAGCTGTTTTCATTCTGTGGACCAAACTGCTCCTGCAACCAAAGACAACTCACTGCCCTGCAGAGGTGTGAAGCCATATGGCAACCATAACGCATGGCTGACACACACTTTTGCTTTCACTCTTACACTGCCCAAAAAAGTGGCCAGATAAATGGAGAAGCTTCAAAACCAGTTCTTTATGAAAAAAAGATTAGTTTGAACCTTTTATTTTAGTCTTCACATTTTTTTCCCCTGCATCTCAAAACCACAAAGATTGGAAATTTTCCACACCTGTGTCCATATCTATCCTTTAATATCACACCTGCCTGTTACAGGTTATTAAGGAACTTAATATTAACTTACACCTTGCAGCTTTACAGGTGTTGTGCACGTGCATCTCTGCGCAGCCTAACTCCGTTAGTATTTAAATTAAACTGAATTGGGATGGCTGGATAAAATATTGCCAAAATAATACAGCATAGCACAATAATACGCAGCATTAAGCTCATATAGAATGTTAGGAAGTGAAACAACATGTAAGTGAGTTAAAAATAGTTTCATTACATATAAAGTAAAAACACATATTTGAGCAGCACACTCGGCAGATTTGAGCTGAAAACTAATTATTAAGGTTATTATTGTCCCGTGGGACTTTTTTCCCCTCTGAAATACACCTCTGCACTGTTTAATGGTCCAACACACACACACACACACACAAACACACACATACACAAACTTGCCCCACCATTTAGTCCAACAATCTCCCTCCAACTGATAGCTGAAAGTTGGTATGCTTGCCATAATAAGATGGGGTGCAGATGTAATTTTCTCATGCAGAGGGCTGCATGAGACTGAAATTTCAATCTTAGTTTAATAATGTTCAAATTTGGACACACGTGTAGGAGAACGCTCCCTGTAGTGGATGGTTTGAGTCTTCGATTCAAACTGGAATATCTCAGCAGCTGCTGGATGGGACAGCATTGGATTTCATGCATCTGTTCACAGTGTACAGATGGATCCTGGTCAGTCTACAAATTGAGGAGCATACTCAAACACACTCTGGTAACGAATTACTTGCATGTCAGAAAACAAGAAAGATCTGCAGTACATCCATTTTCCAGTTCACCTAACATGCATGCCTTTGGACAGTGGGAGGAACTGGTAGTATCTGAAGGAAACTCAGGTAGCCAAATTCTACAGACAGAAGATCCCAACAGACCTGGATGTTTAGGTGTAGGTGTAAAAAATTAGTTTGCTTCTTGAACTACAAAATACATTTTTATAATCTGTTTTTTTTTTCACTAAGCAAATAAGTCATATTATCAAATCAATTATCAATATCAAACTAATCTCTCACACCTTTTTCCTGTTATCTGCTGGATAAAAGTTTAAAAATCCTGCATTTTGACCTGTTTTATCCATAAAGTTCTGGACTGACTGTCCCACTTGGATCTGTTATAATTAACTTTATGAAAATGAATGCACAGACATATTAGGTTGGGGTGGGTTTCTACCTGTTTGATTTAAAACCAGAGCTTGTCCAGAACACACCAAAAACACTCATCTTCTGTGCTGGGCTTGGATTGCTGCTCAGTAGTATTTTGGTTCAGATGAAATCTCTCACAAAGCAAGTTTAAAAACCATTTAAGCATCAGCCTGATGCTTACTAACAAGGTGAAATTAAAGGTGGCGATTTATTTAAAAGAGAGTCAACGAGTGGGAAAGAGATAACAGCTGACGAGTAAAACTTTATTTGGCTCTTTCTGCTTTGTGGTCACTCACTAATTTAGAAATAGCGGCTTATTAAACTTTCTACATCACTCCAGTGGAGGACCGGTGACAGACCCTACTGAAATTTCATTGGCCAGAGTGACACCATCGGCGAGGCACTGCAAATATCAAGCATGTTTGATACGGATGAACGCCTGCCCTCGGGGGTTAATCACCTCATTAAAATTTCAGCGTTGCACCAGCTAAGCACGATCAGCCAAACTACTACTGAGTGAATTAAGTTTGCCTTCAGCTGTGAGCTGAATTATACCACCCAGACTCCAAATGCTGGGCCTGATGCAGACACGACAGAGCAGCTTTCAACTTGATGCATTAAAGCGAGGAGGCACAAAACAAAAATACCACAATTAAATTCTCATTTTCAGTCTCATACTTTACTGAGAAACTTTCTGGCTGTGCATTGAAGCCACCAACATTTATCTTAGCCAGTCCTCATCAAACACAAGTCTTATTTTAAAACCCAGCTGACAAAAAAACTTGTTTTTTAAAATCTCCTTGTCATGGTCCAACTTGTCATGAGCCATGACAAGTAATGGCAGAGACACAGTTTAATGGAAATTATATTGATTTATTAATTAAAAAGAGGCAAAAACTACAATTTTATTAGGTGTGTTAGTCATCAGGAGTGTTTGAATATTACCTGTAGTGTTAGCAATAATAAAAATAAAAAGGTGCAGGGTAAATGGAGAGGAAATATTGTGATGGCCAGCTCGTGACTGTGCCACAGAGACCAGCCAGGTGCTCCCAGCTGCACTGATTACAGGAGCCTGCAAGGCAAAACAAAGGGACAAACAGGGGAATGCATAATGCAGGCCTGGCTGCCGCAGCTGGGCTGTCACACACGTCTAAAATTACATGTCTTAAAAGTTTTAAGGTTGTTTGCATCATGGAAATGGACTGGTGTTTATTTGGCAGGGTGTACTTTCGTAGCTTGCAGCTTCACAGTCACATCCACCTTCAAAACACCAAGCTCAAGTATTTATAACGGGCAACATCATGGTGGCTACATTCTTCTTCTATACTACATCATTATCACCGAGCAATCTGACCAGGACAGCACGAGACAACATTCAGTACTCATATAACCAAACTAGTAAAGCGTGCTACTGACCCAATGTGGACAGGCATATGCACAGCTAACATCTGGACAGCATGCGGCAAAACTTTGAATTGTGTGTCTGTGAAGGTTCTCAGTCATCCAGGTCATCGTAGTCTAAGGAGCTGTAAGGAAAGAAGTCCAGACGCCTTTTCCTTACAGCTCCTTAGACTTTGAATTGTGTGGCAAAACTGAATTGTTCGAACCACCATGATATGATTCCTGGTTTGGTTGTTGACTGGATCTCTGCGGCGGGTGTGGGGCAACCGCCATCTTTGCCATAGATTTGCAGGATTCATTGTGCCGTATCTGCTCCTTACATAATATCTGCCTATATAACTTATTAAATGATATAATAACAAGTGTGCTGCTCGTTCTGCAGGTAATTATTATTGCCTAATAATAATAGCGCAAATAACAATCCCATTTTATAAACCAAGGCTGGTCATGTAAAAAGGTACAGGTTTATGAGCCAAGAGACCCCAGTTTCAAAGTTTTTTTTCTATAAAAAATAGTCTTTTATTTGTGATTTCAGAGTATTGGGAGGCTGGACATTCAGCAGTGAGTAAGGGCAAAGGAAAAGGCTTTTAGTGAGTGTCTGTGAAGGTTCTCAGTCATCCAGGTCATCATAGTCTAAGGAGCTGTAAAGAAAAGGCATCTGGACTTCTTTGGGTTGCTTGAAGATGTTTCACCTCTCATCCGAGAAGCTTCTTCAGTTCTAGGGTCAAATGGTGGAGAGTCCCATATTTAAGCCTCGTAGAGGGACAATGGACCCGCTACTGATCCTCTACCTAATCACACGAGGTGTGAAAACGGGTGTGGGTCTCAATCAGCCATGGTTTCGGGTGAGCTTAGTGTGAAACCTAGCCCCACCCTATCATGTGATTTCCAGAGGTCAGATGGCCCAGGATGTGAGTGGGCATTAAGGCATCTGGGAAGGGCTCTCCCAAATGCCTGGGAAGACACAAAGAACAACTGTTTGCCTTTCCTGGACTGTGCCGTGCACATTGAAGAGAACGGAAAACTCAACATTGAAGTTTACCGGAAGCCCACTCACACGGACCAGTACCTCCTCTTCGACTCCCACCACCCTCTGGAACACAAACTTGGAGTAATCAGGACCTTACAACACCGGGCAGAAAATGTTCCCTCCAAGCCTGAAGGGAAAAAGAAGGAACACACACATGTAAAGGAAGCTCTAAAAACATGTGGGTATCCTAACTGGGCCTTCATCAAGTCAGCAAAGACACACAGAAAAGAAGATCAGACACCAGCGAAGGATGACA
>VUQR01016902.1:2202-19001 GCA_015108515.1 Hemichromis elongatus
GGGGGGGGTGCTCTTCCACTGTCTTCCCTCTCTGCCTCACCCCTTTTTTTGCCCCCGTAGGGGTGGCGGATTTGTTTTGCTAATGACCCCATCCTGTTATGACCTCATTCAGTTTGTGCTCAGTAATTGGTGGCACACTGACATACTGGGGTGTCGGAGGAGGGGTTGACACGCCTCTGGGGGGAATCTCATTGTAAACATTCCTCCCCGACAAATAAGGGATTGTTATTAATGATTAACAGCAATGAAGGGGAAGTGTGTGTGTGTGTGTGTGTATGTGTGCATGACAGAGAGTAAGAGAAGAAGAACGAGGATGATGTAGGTGATGAATGATTAAGACTTGAGGTTTTACTACAGATTAGGGAGGTGGCAGTGATGAAGCATTTTACTAAAAACTTTAAACAATGGTTTAAAAGCAAACTCAGCATAAATATTGTGCATCTTTTAGTCCATTTCAGCACAAGAAACCACATTCTTGGAAAAAGGCTGCTGGCATGACTGCTTTCCAAATGACGATCATCGTCAACCTTCACAAGGAGGCTAAGGCACAGAAATACATACACAAACAGCAGGAATGGCTCCAGCCTTAAGTAGAAAAGTGCATTCAAGTAGTGGACTGAGTGCATTTAATGCACTGACACGTCAGTGCATTGAGCCACCACGCACAGGAAAGGGGTTACTAACTATCACAGTCCTAATGTCAAGCCACTCCTGGACCGAAGTGTCTTACTCAGTGGTCTGAGGTTTTTTAGATTCAAGTATTTCTTTCAGAAATCAACATCCTGGAGTCTGGAAGAGATGTTGCGAGGCACAAAATTCAAGGTGTTTGAAGTCCAGTGTGAGGTTTCTGCAGTCTGCTAGCGTTGATGGCGGTTGGCCCACCGTTTTGTTTTTTTTATATGTTAGTGTTAAAAGTAGGATAAGAAAGACCCAACCCTTAAATACAAGCAACCCTCAGGCCTTTATTATAGCATTCAGGGTTAGTAACACCTCAGCAGAGCCACAACATGACTGACTTCATGACTACTGCACTGATGCAGTAATTCATTCTTAAGGATCACCAGCCAAATACTGAGCACATAAAGATCATTAAAGATTTATTGTTCTAAAGAAATGTTCTAATAATAAGTTATACTGGATTTCTGATTTTCAGCTGTTATCATTAAAAATAAAGAAAATTTCACTTTATGTGTAATGAACATAAAACACATGAAATTTAACCTATTTTCAATTACATTATGAAACAATTAACATTTTCAAGATAATCATTATTTTGAGGTAATCAATCATATTAATAAGATAATATTATAATAATAATATTTTATTAATATAAAATTCTTATCAGAAAAGCAGTGGCTCTAATGCACAAGTACTTTTTGTCGTTTATCTGACATGTTAAAATTATACTGCTTTGTTTATTTAACTTTACACATTCAAATTTAATTAGAAAGAACTATGAATGATGCATTGTTAAAAATTACCTTTGCAGTAGTTTTCTTAGTCTTGACATGGAGGAGGGAAGTCAATCCTAGACCCACACTGTGTTTCATTGCAGTGTAGATCAACTGTGTGGAGTGATGGAGCACATCTTCAACCTGAGCATGAGGCTGGGGAGATTTTCACAGCTCTGGAAAACGTCTTGTGTTGTACCAGTACCAAAGACTCCACGTCCCAAAGACCTCAACGACTCTGACATCCCACCTGATAAAGACCCTGGAACGGCTGGTCCTGGCACAGATTCGGTCCCTGGTGAGGTCATCACTGGACCCACTTCAGTTTGGCTACCAGCCTGGCACTGGAGTGGATGATGCTGTCGCTGACCCCCTACATCGTTCACTCTCTCACCTGAAGACCGCTGGGAGCACTGTGAGAATCATGTTCTTCGATTTCTCCAGTGCCTTTAACACCATTCTTCACACAGCTCTGAAGAACAGGCTGGAGAACGCAGGAGTGGACCATCACCTACACTAAAAAAATCTAATTGGGTGGTTGTTACATTTACAAGATTCACACTTGTAATTTGAACTAAATAATTTCATGTTGCTATGGTGAACGTAATTGAATCATGTAGGATCTGTATGAAATTCAACAACTTAATTCGTTCTTGATGAGATGACATGATACAATCTAGTAAGAGTGGTTAGTTGCCTGGACTCACAAAATTCACATGGTTACATAAGATGTCAAACTGCAGGAAAATCGCTGGAGTTTTAAGAGGCAGACAACTACACACACACCATGTGTATGCTATCGCTATTTATTGCAGTTTAACCTGTCAAGGACAAAAACGTATAGAAAATTCTGCATCAAGCCTTGTAATCATAGCTTTCCTAGTTTTGTTAAGCCTGGATTGACAGCTTGGTGGAGTGATGGTTGGTGCTGTTGCCTCACAGCAAGAAGGGCCTGGGTTCAAATCCACAATCTGGCTGGTTTGCAGTGTGTTATTAGTAAGGAGGGTAATTGGTGATCCTAAATTACCTATGAATGTAAGTGCAAATGGTTGTCTGTATCTATGAAATCATCAACCCCCATTTTGGATTTAAGCAAGACTAGCAGTAATTGCCTTGATTAACAAAGTAGTTGTTCAAACAACAAGATTTCATCGTGTTTTCCTAAAGTTTTTAACTTGTGTAGAACGAATTAAAACAAATTTCACTCTACATACTTAAATAAATCACTTGAAGTCAATGTAAGTAAACTACGTTGATCCAGTGTAATTTGATTACATTAAACCACCAAATGCCAAATGTGTTGGCTTGACATGGCCAAAAATGGGTTATTGTACTTGGTAAAATTACGTGGAAATAGGAGCCATGATTAAATCGTCTTCATCGTACAACAGATTTTTTTGAGTGTAACAACTACTGGAGTACCTCACGAATGACCACAGTATGTGAGCACTCAGGGCTGTGTGTTGGACAGGGTGGTCTGCAGTACGGGGGCCCCACAGGGAACGGTTCTGGTTCTGTTCCTCTTCCTCATCACTATCTACACTGTAGACCATTGAGTATTTTATTCTAGTTGTATCTTATCTTATCTTATCTTATCTTATCTTATCTTATCTTATCTTATCTTATAATACATGGGGCTTTTTGGTTATTAGTTTTTCAGATACTCTGATGTTTGACTTTGAGTGGTAGCTAATATGTGTCTGTCTACCTTATTTTCAAGAATGGGACGACATGACGACACTGCAGATATTTCAATAAATCATAAAAAAGGTTAAGAAAGAGTCCATAGCTACGCTGAAACTCAATTTAAGTTAATATTTTTAAAGAAAAATTCACTAGACCTTCTATTGTGGTGATTTCCTGAGGACCAACACTATGAACAGCAATATTCACTAGGGGTGTAACCTGATGTATTTTTACCTAAATGTTAAAAAATGTTGTCATTTGCTGGAATTTCATTTGTTTCAGCCAAAGCCCACCAAAAATGGAGTCATTTATTGTGAAAACAAAGGATGTCTGACTAATTAAAACTACAATAAAAGCTAAATTCCAATTTAATAATGTATTATTTTGCTTGACCGTGTTTATTTTTTTAATATATAGGACCCTTGTAATCATACCATTTGGAGAAGTCTATGCAAAGAGGTTGTCCCATTCTTCTCAGATGATTGTTTGCATGGCAGATTTTTGTTGCCCTTTAGAAAACTGGTAAGTAAATGGTAAATGGACTGGTTCTTATATAGCGCTTTTCTACTCTTTCTGAGCACTCAAAGCGCTTATACAACTAATGCATTCACCCAATCACACCAGCACATTTTTCTAAGTGCTTACTACTTAACATTCAAACTCCGATGTATGCATCGGAGAGCAACATGGGGTTAGTATCTTGCCCAAGGATATTGGGATCGAACCACCAACCTTCCAGTTAGTAGCTGACCTGCTCTACCACCTGAGCTACAGCCACCCCGTAAGGTGTTCCAGCAGATTAAAGACACCAGACACAAGGTTGATCCTAGTTTTCTTTTGTTTTTTTCAAGTCTTATTGAGCCAGGTAATTTCTTTCTTCATTCACCATTTCAGGATAGAAACTCAATTATTCAGGGGTGTCAAACATAAGGTGCGGGGACCAAAACAAGCCAAGCAATGACTCCAATCCAGCTCACAGGACGGCTTTAGAAAATATAAAAGAGGGCACAGATTTTGGAATTTTCATAAATTTTACAGTTTTTCCCCAAATCCCACCTTTAAGTCATGTTTTAAGCCCTGGTTTCTTACTTTTTAGCTAATTTCTGACCATTTGGCCAAACACTGAGCCAAAAGTAAAAAGGCGAGGATGTTCACATGTTTCTTTCATAATATTATTCATGTAATTCACCTGGAAATTACAAGAAGACAGACTTTTTTGTATTTTAGACAGCATTTGTAATCTGGTCTGTTATATTACAATCATGTCTTCATGTGCTGACGATTTGGTTAAATTGTATACAGACAGTTGTGGATATTCCTTTACTTCTACTAAAATGATTCTGTTTCTGTATTTACAGTGCTGCTTATGCTTAAATCCATCACAATACTGTTCCACCACTTCATAAGGAATGTGCTGCACTGATGTGGTGGATATAGTTGTTATCTGTATCAGAGGTGAAAAAGAGGTGAAAAACTATTTTCCAAAAATCTTCATTGCACTAAGAGATGGAGGCCCAGTCATGCACGGATGGGTGGTATACTATTCAAGTCATAATCCAGCATAAAATTGTACCCTCAAGGACTGTGTGTGTGTGTGTGTGTGCGTGTGTGTGTGTTATGTGGTTGCATGCGTCCTGGGCCATTTGTGCGTTTCTCTAATGTGGCTGTCTACATGCTATTATTGAAATGAGTTAAATGAGACGTATATCATTATAATCTGCTCGTGTGTCTGTGTCTGTGTGTCTCTGCATGTATGAAACATCAAATGCACATCAAATAAGTCACATGGCTGCTTATCAGTATTACACTAATTATCATTGATGTTTAACATGTAATTACACAATATTTCCCAATAATTATACAGCCCTTATTAATCAATTAACATGTATTGACTGTGTGTGGACTTGCATGCTTTGCTGGTGTGTTTGCAAGTTCCACAGGACATCTCTGCACACACACGCGTGCACACACACACACACAACAATCAAAACAACAACAACAAAAAAACCCCCAAAACATAATCCCCGGCTTGAGTGTGGTTTGTATTTGGAAGAACAAAAACGCTCCACGTGTGCATGCATCTCTGTAAATACATCCGTAAAGGCAAGAACACACTTACACAGTATTGCTTTTTACTTTCAGTGGGTGGCAGAAAAAGTAATTTCTCCAGCCCTCCCTTCCTGCTCCTCCTCATCATCATCCTCACCTCTCCTCTCCATCTCTCCCCTCTCCTCACCCCACTATCACATCGGGCAGGGTCTACTTATAGTACCAGCCAGAGAAAAGAGAATGGGGAGAGAAAGGGTATTATGACAGTGAGGAGAGAAAAGAGAGGGAGCGAGAGAAAAGAAGGGCAGACAGGGTATTATGAGAGAGAGGGATGAGAGCAGTGAAGGCATTTGGAGTCTTTATTCGCCTTCCTAAGCCTCGGGCTCTTCTCCCAATCCGATTGGTCGATACGGCCAGCCATGTAAATGAAATGCAAAGCAGAGAGAGACCCTGACTTCTCTTTGCCAATTTGTGGGGCCCTTTCTCTCTTCCTCTGCCGATGGCTCCGTTCTTTTATCAGTCTGTCTTCCTCTCAACGTGACGCCTTTCTTCCTCAGTATCACAGTTTGCCGCCTTCAACCTCTGATTCTCCCTCTCTCGCTCTGGCAGATAATGATTTGCCTTTTTTCTCTGAGAGCTGAACTTTGCACTTCTCTAATGTTCAGCTCAAAAAGGATTTAATCCGCCAAGGCTTTTTTCTCTTTTTTTTTTAATTTCCTGGGAAACTCCGGTGGTGATTAAGCATATGCTCTTTTGCATGCGTGCAACAATGCTTGTGTGCGTACAGAAGCATATATGTCCTGTCGTGCTTTTTGTGCAACTCTGGATTGGAGTCCATTAGACATTTTTAGCTTTGCAATATCTCTGCACGTAAATTGTTTAGCCCAAAATAGTCTAAATATGCACTGGATATTTCATAGAACTGAAACTCTCTTCTACCACTGGAGAAGGAGAGTCTGTTGACATTAAACTCTTAGGCCAGAGTTTTAGTAATGGGGGCCCTTGCTGTGTAAAACCCTGGCTGTGAGATTTAGGTTGCTGCTTATTTATTTTAAAGAGTCTAATCAGCTCCAGCAGTGTGTGTGTGTATGTGTGTGTGTGTGAGTGAGTGTGTTTTTGAACTTGCATGGGACTGGGTGACAGGCCAATAGATGAAGGCTGGACTGATGGCAGTTTTAAGTGCAGACAAATGCCACAGTCTGTCCCAGATTAAAGATGCCCACTACCACCGCTGTAATCCCCAAAATGCTGTCAAATTGGTATTTCCTTTCCTTCCCTCCCCTTCACTGAACATACCACCACTGAGATTGAGCATCACACAGTGACGTACGTGGCCTGACCCGAATTAACTCG
This sequence comes from Hemichromis elongatus, assembly GCA_015108515.1. Lineage (NCBI taxonomy): Eukaryota > Metazoa > Chordata > Actinopteri > Cichliformes > Cichlidae > Hemichromis > Hemichromis elongatus. The sequence continues at coordinate 8,742 of VUQR01016902.1, forward strand.
AACTTCCTCTAATTAATTTCTTTGCCTTAATTTCGGGCCTTGCTTCAGTTGCCGCACTTCATCATTAAAGCGAGTGACGTAAGCCGGACAGAGCAGTGATGAGGGAGGAGAGCAGCACATCCGAACATGAGAAAACAAATATTTTGAAGCTGGAAGCCAAAATTTACTAAAACTAGATGTTTTAGTAAATGATAAGGTGTGGCAGAAAAGCGAGAAGCATCACTCAGAACTGCAGGCAGAGATGAGAACCGGTCAGTGTGCGCTGGACAGTTCATCAGGCAAACGCTGCCACCTGCAGGCTGCTGTTTGAAGCACAACTGGTTCATAGCATGTGTAATCTAACGGAGATAACCACAACAGGATCGAACATTCAAACTAACTCCAAGGAAACCTGTTATTGAGAGTTTATTGAGAACACTCAATTTCAATTAATACACAGAAACCCACTATAATGTAAAAGTGAGTATACAGTATAATAGATTTTTACCAAGAATGTAATAAATTGTAGCATTTAATAGTATTTCTGAATTTTGATGTCAGTTTTTAAATTGAAAACGGTGGCTCAGTGCTAAAACAATCCACCTTTTATCCACTTTAAAGCCTGTAGTGTCTCGCTCATCTCTCACAGTGTGCAACCGTTCAGAGAGATCTGGTTTCAGGTTTGACCTGCATTTATCTGAAATTTGTGCTTTCGCTCATCGGCAGTGCAATGAATAGCATTTCTTTTAAAGAGAATTTTGATCTGTAAAGAAGTAAGTAAAGAAGTAAAGAAGTTGCTTCATTACCTCAGCTTTTATTGGAGTATTTTTTGGACAGGTAGTCCAAGTGACTGTCATCATTGGTTTAGCTTTTCTATGCTTTGACTGCATTTTCAGAGAATGACCAAAAGAAAAGAAAAAGGAAATCTTTAAATGAGCATTCATTTTCCTCTAGCCATCTTTTCTTACCCTGGAATTGTGGAGGAAAACTGTCCGTTGGCCTTTAAGGCTAAGCACACTGTCCTACATGTTCTCAGATTGATTCAGTAGTAACATCTTAAAAGATGATATCATAAATCTACAGTATTTTTCGGACCATAAGGTGCACCGGATTATAAGGAACATTAAGTGAAACAAAACAGTCAGATAAGTCAAACTTTGCTCAACTAATTCTTCTTGCTTCCTCCACTTCCGTACCATTGATTCATTAATGTTGAATTATCTTGCAGCTGCTCGATTCCCATGTTGTTGCAGTATATTAATGACTATCCTCGTATTTTGGATGGATTATCTCAGTTGTTCTCCTGACTGAAGTTTGGTCCGTTTCCAGCAGGGATGTTGAACTCCAGGCCTCGAGGCCTGGTGTCCTGCAGGTTTTAGATATCACCCTGTTCCAACACACCTGAATCCAGTGATTAGTTCATTACCAGGCCTCTGGAGAACTTCAAGACATGTTGAGGAGGTAATTTAGTCATTTAAATTAGCTGTGCTGGATCAAGGACACAGCTAAACCCTGCAGGACACTGGCCCTTGAGGCCTGGAGATCTACACCTGTGGTTTACAGCAGCGGCCCCCAACCCCTGAGCCATGGACCGGTACCAGTCTGTGAGTCTTTTGTCACCAGGCCGCGAGAGTTGAGGCTCGAGTGTGAAATTTATGGTTTTCAGGGTTGTATTGTTGTTGTATTTATCTACGACACCTTAAAGGCCGGTCCATGAAAATATTGTCGGACATAAACTGGTCCATGGTGCAAAAAGGGTTGGGGACCACTGGCTTACAGCACCCTGCCATGCGATGGCATTTGTCAAAAGCCATCGGGAACCCTCTCGTTAAATGTTATCAAGTGGAAAAAAGTTAGAGTTTATCCTCCCGCTTCACTGTGTTTATGTTATGCTAACATAGCTGTGTCGCTAGCAATCATGTAGCACATCATTATATACCAGCTAGTCCAACTTCAGAAATCCTACACATGTCACTGCTGGTTAGGTTTCTGTCTTCATTTATGTTGGAAGTGATAGCAGAGCTGTACATTTGAACTTTTTCATAAATCTCTCAGTCAGAACATGGTATATTGTGTTTAGGCGGAAACTAGCAAGCTAACTTCCTGCTAACTATTAACTCCATTAAATTTAATAAATTATGTTTTAATGGATGTCTGGATGTTAAACTTAATTGCTACACCTGGTAAACAGCAACACTGATCATTTTATTAAAGATGAATAAATTTAGGCAGTTTTTAACGCTCAGTGATTCTGCAGTGTTCGTTTGATTTTGGGGCCTGAGTATTGAAGCCATATTACTGTGAGTCCACGAGGCTCCTGACTATGGTAGCCGTAATGCTTCGACCATCCATCAAGCAGTGCGGCTTCTCCTAGCTTACCAAAGTTGTACTAAAACGTTTTTTGACAGATTTTGAGCTCCGTGTACCACATAAAATCAGTTTGAGGTCAGTAAGCACAACCAGAATTCATACGTAAGGTGGACCGGATTATAAGGCGCATGTCAATTTTTAAGAAAATTAAAGGATTTTAAGTGCGCCTTATAGTGCGGAAAATACGGTAGTTTCATAATCGCCAAAGACTTCTCTGTGAATACTTTTCACTGGAACTACTTCTAAAAAAGTAATGCTTCTAAAAACTCTCCACTTTCCCAGTTCCTGGGATTCCATTTTTGGTGTTCTGTAATGCTAGGAAAGCATTAAGTGAAGACCCATTTTAACCAAAAAACACCTAAGTCACCAGACATTAACCTGGAAATGTGTGTGTCTGTGTGTATAGGGATGCACCATAATGAGTAGTGAGAAGCTAGACAACAGATTTCTGACAATAAGGAGGAGGCCTACTAAAACACATGTCAGCCAGCCACACACACACACACACAAACACACACCCTCCTCATCATCCTCTCCTTCCTCATCCTCCCATCAGCCCTCTCACTTCCTTGGTTCTCCCTTCCTCCTTCCCAAAACCCCCTCCTCTTCACTGTCCTGCCAAGCTGACAGCTCCAAGCTCCGTGGAAAATGAGTCTCACTCGCATTACAATCGTGCGGGACAGATTCCATTAGCACTATCTGAAATTGAGCACGGGGAGCACGGAGCGGGCGGCAGTGGCGCACGCCCCTTATCAGAGGGAGAGGGTGAGCTCCTCTGACGTCACTAATCCACTGGGTGGGATTGAGCAGACACATACACACACGCACATACACAGGGTACAAGACAATTTGGGGAAGACAGGATTCTCACGTGCACAATTTTTTTACATACTAAAAGACACCAGGCACAAATAGGTAGAGGAACAAATCCAGACACACAGATGCACAAACACTCAAAACTCCACACACATGCAAGTGCGTGGCAAATAAAAGGAAAAACAGAGAATGCACGAGGAGCCTTTGCATTGACTTTACAAATAATAATAATAATAATAATGGATTGCATTTATATAGCGCTTTTCAAAGCACCCAAACTTATATTTAAGGGCGTAATGAAAAGCGGAAGTATATGATGAAGCTGGAAGAAAACAAGCAACACATCAGCTCTCTGCCTCTGTGCTTGTGTGTGTCTGTCTGTGTGTTTGTCTGATAGTGTGTGTCAGTGGTTTCCTGAGGAGTGCTGACAGGTCTGTTGTGTGGTGCTGCTGGTGGGATTTGTAGCACATCAGTGTCTTGGTCTAAGATGAAACGTAGCCTCTCCTGTACTCATTGTGTGATCCCCACCTCTGCTGCCCGTTTCTTGTCCCGTCTTCCCCTTTCCACTTATTCATACAAATGCAAACACATTCCACATAAACGTGAACACACACGTGCATCTGCGGGAACGCCCCACACATACCCCCCAGTGTCCTCATCCCCGTAGTTATTAACCCTTGACACATAAATCCAAGGGTATGTGGGTGTGAGATATTAGCCGAGTGTGTGTGTGTGTGTGGGAGGGAGGATGGGGTTAATCTTTATGTAGTGGGGATCTTTCACACAAGATCACTCAATTTAAATAGAGTGGGAACACTTTGATGTCTCCAGCCCTCCCTTCTTCCTTCGTTCTCCAACTCTCATTCACCCCTCTAATTTGCTTCATGTTGCCCCCCTCTGTGCCCCTGCGATAAGGTGTAATGAGAAATGTTTTCAAAATGGCTCTCACCTACCATGCGACGCTAATTGAGCATGTGCTTGATACAGCGAAAAAGGAGAGCGCTCATCTCTGACCGTTGACGTTACTGAGGAGAAGAAAATGAGAAAAGGAGCACTTAGTTTTCCCCAGCCGTGAGGCGACTGAATAAAACAAAATTGATGCATATGTTTGCATTAACCGAACCGAACAACCCTGCCCCCTCAAATACACAAAGCAATGAGAGGCCGTACCATCTTCATTAGTTGTCATTTACAGGAAATTACTGAGATGCCTCCTTGGGGCTGATATTGGTCACGCAGCCTGCATCAGGGAGGAAGAGAAAGAACTTTGGGAATATGTGAAAACAGAGAAATGTTTGGCCTATATTCATTTAGCAGCAGAGGGAAGGTGCTACAGAAGTACTAACCTTATTAAAAAAACAACATAACATAAAAAAGGTTCAACAACAAAATAAGCAGAACAGAAATTAAAAGATGAAAAAAGCTTGTGTGAATGTCAACTATATTTCTTCGTACCATATTCACTTACAGCAGATTCACTCTTTGAAAACATTAGCCAGCTCTTGTGAAAATATAAGGCAGCATTTTTTGGCATATTTGCGCCAAAAAACTGAGAGATTTCAATCAAAGTGGTCTTCAAGAAAACCTGTGATATTTGAATTATAGACAATGTCAGACAGCATTTTGTTTCCAAATTAAAAGACTGGACAAAAATAGGCCATATTTAGACAAGAGGGAACTGCTTTGAAAATTAGAGGCTAAGCTAACTCTGTTAGCTAGCTCGGTTAGCAAGGCGCATCCATTTTTCACACACCAGTAAATTTATCTCTGAACAAAAAGGTGAGCATGGCATTACCAGTACAATTATGACATTTTGTTTCTTTGCTAAATAATTACCTTACCTATAAGAAACATGTTTCACATATAGTTCAGTCAATTTCTGCTCTTGTTCTAAAGTGTAAGTTATACCATTTAGTAGCTCTTTAGTACACTTAGTAGCTCACCTGGCTCATGATCCGTCACAATTCAAAGGTTATTGTAATTTGTAAGGTAGAGAAAGGAAGCTATCCATTTTTTTTACACTTGTTGGCCGTGGTAGATGAATTAAATAGAATTAAAATCCACAGAGAATTCCTGGAGATCTACAAATAGATATGTTAATCTTGTTGCTAAAATCTAACCAATAGAACAAGGGAGTCAAACTTCCTTTAATTAATGGGACACATATGGTCTAATGCAGTGGTTCTCAAACCTTTCACAATTGAGTACCACCTTATAAAATATATGGCTCTTGAAGTACCACCCTTATGACTGACATTTTTTTTTGGTCTTTTTTGGTCTTTAAGTGATGACCCTGATGAAACCTGCTTCCAAACTACTCTGCATTTATTAAGGCTGTTGTGTTTTTAACATGTTTTAATGCTTTGTATCTTGTTCTATTTAATCTGAACAAGCCCCTTAAAAAGTCCGTGATCACTGTCGGCCTCTCTCGGTTTTTATCATCACTATTCATTTTAAAGCTCAGTTTTTAAAACCTTATGATACAACTACAGCCCAGCCCATGCAGCAGTATATTAATGACTAACCTGGTATTGCAGTTGTTATCCTGACTGAAGTTTGGCCCGTTTACAGCATCCTGACATGCGATTGCATCGGGAACCCTCGCGTTACTTTTATTGAGTGGAAAAATGTCAGCGTTCATCCTCCAGCTTCACTGTGTTTATATTATTATAACTATAGCTGTTAGCCAGCACATAGTTATATACCAGCTAGTCCAACTTTAGTAACTCTACAAACACCATTGCTGTTTAGTTTTCTGTCTTTTTTTTATGTTGGAAGTGATAGCAAAGCTGTATGTTTTAATTTTTTCTGTGGCGGTTAATCTGCTGGATTTTTGGCTTCACGACCCTCCTTCGTGGTTCATGTACAGTACGTTGCAGCTCAGTTTGCCCCTAGTGGCGTTTCAGCCGATGACACGAAATACCATCATGTGGTCGTCTCGCTGGATCCGCTGTCCACCCGCCGTGTGATGACCCTCCTCCGGGATCTCAAGGGAAATACACCGCTCTCAAAGCGCTGCTGCTGTGGCGCTGCTGCTGTGGCGCTACTCCCTCTCTGATGCAGAGTGGGCCGAGAAACTCCTCTCTCACTTGGGCCTGGGTGATGGTGCTCCTCTCGAGCTCATGGAGAGCGTGCTGCCCCTTCTAGGAACGGAAAAGGGTGGATTCCTCTTCACTCACGTCTTCCTCCGACATTTGCCGGTGCGAGCTAGCCTCGCCAACTCTGCGCTGCTCGTCGCGAAGGATTACTGCTCACTCACAGATGAAGCGGATTGCATTCTCCTGGCTACTGGGAGCTTCATAGTCCCCGACTCACTGATGTCATCTCCCACTGATTCTCCTGGGGGCCTCCGATTCGTCAATGGTGACTGGGATGGCAGCATGGTGGCACCGCGTTAAAGGACTGTGTTTTTACCATCAGTGTGACAGTGCCGTGCCGCCTTTGCAGTTTTTAGGCTCAGGGAAAAGAGCCCACCAGCGCTCTGTAGCAGCCACAACCACTGGCCGCAAGGAAAGGCTGCTCATCATAGAGAACTCACACTCAGGGAGAGGTTTACTAGTTGACTCCGGCTCCCAGAAGAGCCCCGCGAACTCTCGTGTCACCTTTGCATACCTCCACAATGGTATATTATTTAATCTTTAAAAAAATTGGAGATTTCCCGTGTACCACCGGAGAGAGCCCAAGTACCACTAGTGGTACGCGTACCACTGTCTGAGAAAGACTGGTCTAATGTGAGCAGGTGAGATGGCCTAGTTAAGCAACTGCATAATACCCTGCCTTTCTGTAATTGTAAAGAAATAAATACAGGTATGTTTAATAATCCTTCTATTTAAAAAACAGCCTAATACATTTTTGATGAACCTTATTTATATAAGCCTAATGAATTTAAGGGAATTTTAAATGTCTTGGATGCAGTTACTTCAGGCTGTAAATCTTGTACCTGAATATTGTTACCTTTGTTTCTGGCATTACTTTTACTTAAATATTCATTCTTTATTGACAATGAAGTTTATAAATTGATGGTTGTTTCTGTGGGTTATTTGAAGTTTTCTTGTTTCTTGTTTGCACTAGTGTATTATTCTACTAATTTATGCAACTCCATTACTTGTCCTGCTGTCTTTCTTGGCCAGGACACTCCTGTAAAAAACATTTTCAATCTCAAGATTCTTATTTTCTCCTAGTTAAAAAATATATGAAAAATAAGTACAAATAATACATGTACATTGCACATCACAATGTATTAAACAACTAGTTTTAAATGTCTATACATACATTTTCACCCTTCCAGTGGGCCAAATTGGCCCTTTGATGGGGTCGAGCCTCACATTTGACACCACTGCAGTAAAGGAATATTGATTGTTGTGAATTATGAAGGGAGTTACCGGAAAAAATACTTATCAATTAATTATAAATGTAAGAATTGCCAACATCAAACACGCTTTATTACACTATAGCACAAAAACAATGGAACATGGGTATATATACAGTAGTATTAGATGCTACTGCTATATCCCCACTCAGTGCCACCTAACTATTAACACTGAGCTCTATTGCTATAGCTCAGTGTTAATAGTGGGGATATGTAGGTAAGATATATGGAGTTATAATGAATGCATTATGACATAGTGTAGCTACACAGGTAGCGTCATGACACATTTTGATCAGATTCCTCTTTTTGCAAAATTTTCATCCACCCACATCCAGCCTGGGCCCCCATCTCTCAAACTGTGATGTGCGAGGATTGCATCTGTTGTGGTAGAGCGGGAGATCTTGGTGAGAAAACCCCCCTGTGCATTACCAATCCACTGCCACAGCGTCACCTCCCTAACAGGATAACACAGCATAATAAACTCCATAAAATAATCTAACTTATTACAACTCTTAACCCCTGTTTAATACATTCAGCTCAGCTTACGTGTGCTGGCATTCACCACTAGTCGATCCACAATAGAGAATAGTCTTATAAGACCAGAGAACACAGGACAGCATATTGTGATGCCTTAACATTGGCTTTAATTGGATTTGTAAATTATGTGGCTAAATTAGCACTTTTTGTTGCTTGGGGACTTAGTGAAATGTGTAGCAGGAAAGAAAAAAAAGGTTAAAGTCTTAAAGTTAATTAATCATCTGTGGCTCCAGATTAATTAAAGTTTCCCAGTGTTTGTAGTTAATGGGGAGATTGATGGAACAATGGCTTGAACGCCCCCTGCCTCCTCGAGAGCAGAGAGCTGAGTCCATAGAGACGTACATCAGAGCCTTTGATTATCACACATCCTCCACACACACACACACCCATACGCACACATGCATGAAAACACACACAAACACACATACATATATAAATACACAGAGACTGGAGAGTCCCCTTCAAACTTCCTAGTCACAGATATCATTACTCCCATTGAGGGATTCACATTAATTAGCTGGGATCAAAACCTACAAATCCCCCCGCTGAGAATTCCTCTGTTCTCCTAAACTGTACCTCCATCATCTATGCCACATCCCATGACACACAACCACATACAGAATATGGCTGGATAACCCTGTAAGTGGGCCAGGGGTAAAACAAGCTGCTGGGCCCCCTTTTGCTGTCCCTATCCCTCCTTGTCCTGGTGCCCGGGTTCAGCCGTTTTAAACGTATTAGCCCATTCAAATCCATTTCAAGTTTAACCTGTACCATACACAATACCAGCAAGCAGCTTTCTCCACCTATTAGCCAGCTCAGTGGGCAGTTTATGTATTCAAAGTTCACAGTTTAGCAAAAATAAGGAGCTGCAGACTTAACTATGGAGAGAAAAGCATTATGGGAATTCTGCAGAGGCTAATGAGGATGCATATGAGTGCAGTCCAGGAAGCCAACAGTGCATTGTCCAGTGATAACAATGCTATGTTTAGGACACTTGCTTGTTGAAAAGTTAGCTACATGAAAAGGAAGAAATGTAGACGTGTAGCTGAAAAAAATATCTGTGGCTGTTTCACATATTTTTATACTGCTGTCAAAGTGGCACTAGACACTTAGATAACATATTAGCGCCTACATGTAGAACATACATGCTAACATGCTGGGACCATAAGGACTTAACTTTCTAACATGCCAAATTTTGCTAACTTTTTTATAACCACTAAGTTAGGGTTAAGCAATAAATAAAAAAATAAATAAATAAAAGGATAAATAAATCTTGGTTACATTCTACATTTAAAAGAGACCGTTTGACAGCTTGAAGCACATGTTATGTAGCTCCTTTTTATAGCTCACCACATTTACCAGCTGCAGCCAGTGCAAAAGATAGATGCAGCTACTGTGATGTCACCATTTGGTTTTTGAAGCCTTGGTCTGAAGATTTGAGTTGAGCATTTTTACCATCACCATCTTGATGTTTTGAAGCCAAATATGATAGTGGCAGGTCTGCCTGTGAAACCAGGGAAATGCCCATTGGCTAACAAGCAGAACCCAGACGTCCTCCCTTCTGACTAATGTTTTAATTAAGCATGACCTGAAATAATCCAAGCCCAGCAGGGATGTGTTTGCAGAGGTCAAGTCAAAGGGTAGGTTTTTATAGGCACTCCAGTCTTTTTGCAACCACATGTATCCTGGCGTTTGCAAAAAAGAATCCAGGTTACAGGTGTCACGGCTGCCGGAGCGAGCCGTGAGGTGTTGTAGAAAATGAGGACCCAAGATGCAGGCAGGAGATGATGAGTGGAGTGAGGATTTATTTACAAAGGTGGCAGTGGCAAAAACAAGCGACGAGACATAAGGATTACAAAGGGAACCTAAACTGGGGAAAACTAAAGAGTAAACGAACTTAATACAAAACGGCATGAAGGACAGAGAGACGCAGGGTAAGTTGAACAGGGTAAACTAAACAGACGATCCGACAACGCGCATACACCGACACCCACTATATATACACACACAAGGTAATCGGGTAAATGACACACTGCTGATCCAAATTCACACATGACGAGACAAGGGAACAAGCAGACACGCTACACTGGAACTTTCAAAATAAAACAGGAAACACATACGCACAGACATGAGTTCAACGCAGGACATCACCACAGAGAGGGAACACACACAGGCATACAGAGGGTGCA
>VUQR01016905.1:0-20906 GCA_015108515.1 Hemichromis elongatus
GGGGCGCTGGTGATCCCAGGGATTCTTATTACGACTCCTCGGCTGCAGAATAATAGAATTAGTGACACTGACACTAATTCTATTATTCTGCAGCTGTCACTGTGACAGCAGTAAACAGTTAGCAAGTGAAGTGCAGCCATCCAGTTATTTTTTCCTGTTGCTTGGCCTTATTTTCAAAATGAAAGATTACATATCTAAACTGAAAGAATTTTCTAAACTGGACTTTCAATTGAAGCAGGACTTCATTTATATAACATTTTTTTAAGTTATTTTTTTCTATGCTAGTTTGTATATGTAAAGAATGCGCTGATATGAAATTTTAAACAAAACACGTTAACTGTTGCCAATGAAATGGTGAATAAGCTACTCTGTAGGGTTCATATGTTTGTAAATCTGACTGTGATGATGTCAGTGCCTCACCAGCCATGAACCTCACCGCACGTCACTGGAGTGTACTGAGAACAAAAAGAAGATGCAGTTGCAGAAGTATGAGATTTATACTTGAGGGTTTGAGTTTGAAAAAAAGGGTGATAGGTGAACATGAGCCAGTGCAAACAATATTATTCTGTTGCCTGTCCTGTTGTTACATGCCAAGTGGATTCTGTGTGCAAAGATTTACTCTCTGAGAGAGATATCCTGTCTTTTTAATACTTCTAATGAGCCAGAATACTTAAATCATGTTACGGCTATGTGGGTGAGCCGTGTGGAGATGAAGAGAGGATCCAAACGCAGGCATTTAACTGTAGTGCAAAGATGATTTATTAAAGGCGGAAACACCAAGGGAAAATGGCACACAGGACTAAGGCTAACTAAACTGGGAAAACACTAAAGCTACTGACACAAACACGAACATGAGGGTGGGTGAGCCGAGGCAACAGAAGGACCATCGCAGGGAGAGCACACGGGTGGAGCAGGGTAGAAAGACAGCGTAGCTTGACAGCGTAGGTAGACAGGGTTGATAGACAGACGAACCAGCGACGACCAAGAGACAAGACACGACTTAAATACACACAAAGGAACACGGGGAAATTACAAACAGGTGGGGAACACAGCTGGAACTGATTGACAGGACGAGACAGGGGAAGCAGCTGAATACATTCACATGAGACGCAGACCTTCACAACAAAACAGGAAACAAGAACTCACTACACGAAGACGCAGACTAGACACAGAAACAACACCCACACAAACCCCTACAATTGAAACCCAAACCCAGAATCACAGTAATCATAGATAACAGATAACCCCAAACCCCAGAGACCCCAAAACACTTCATAAGGATAAAAATAAATGAAAGCATAAGAAACACAAAAGCTGGGTCGAACCGACCCAGGACCGTGACAAATCACCTAAATGGGCTTAACATGGGTGTGCATTTACCTAATTGTGATTATATAGTATCAGACAGATAAGGATGATCTATATGCAGAAAAGTTTTACTATTTTGAACAGCACACTGTTGCGTCACAGCAAGAAGGTCCTGGTTTCAAACTCAGCATCTGGCTGGGGCCTTTCTGTGTGTGTGAAATCTGCATGTTCTGTCTGGATACTCCAGCTTCCTTCCACAGTCCTAATGCAGTTAGGAGGGTTAGGCTAATTGGTCATTCTAAACGGGTCGCAGGTGAGATTATGAGTGAAGCTTTACTGTTTATTTAGTATGAGCATAAATATCACACAGGGCAGGAGACAGCTTTTCTGTTGCTCTCTAGCTCTCTGTAGATTTCACCATGTTGCACCTCACAACTACTTGGATCTTTCAGTCACTGGTTTCTCTTTTCTTATAAATAGACATACCAAATATATTTTTTTTCCAGACATCAGTAATAAAATAAACCTGTGGGCTGTGTGTCTGCAGCACTTCATCAATAACATTCCAATTTCTCATGATGAGAAAAACACCCAAATCTCAGATGGCCTCCACATTGCCTCACTTCTCCTCTTCATATCTTCATTTCACAAGTTCTTCCAAATTATTTCCTAGTAAGAGGAGACTGGCTCTGAGGGGTGGGAGTAAAAGAGCATTAGTGAAAAAGCATTGGTATCCTCAGACAGATGTCTTCCTTGTGTGCACTTGCCATCGCCTTTTAAGATACTTCAGTCAAAACTCAAACTAGAAACCAACAGTAGCCTATTTCCAAACCTGGGTGAATCCTGGCTACAAGAACTTTAGAGATAGTTCCTAAATACCAAAAGTTACTGCCTCACAAATTTTCCAGAGATCTGAAACCATATCTCTAGGCACTGTCTCAAAGAAAAAAGAGAAAAAAAACACAGAGAGCTTCCCAAAGCTTGCAGAAATGGCACAGTTTTCATTAAAGGCTGAACAGTTCTGTTGCACTAGAAAAGCAAAAGAGAAAAATCCATCTTCAATGTCTTCTTGTTACTCAAAAAACATAACTCCTTACAAACACAGCCAGCAACAAAGTGCAAATATTTTCAGGACCATATAGAGAACCTATACTGTAATACGATGTATATGCAGAGAAGATGTATGAGGAGCGTTCTCCGAGCTCCTATCTAAATTGTCACAACACCGAGGTATTGTTTGGCGTAATCAACTCTGCTATCAACTCTCTGCAGCACAGAAGGCCTCCCAGGAGAAACATGCTCATTTTTTTTATCTGTCTCCAAAAGCTCACGAGTATGGGATTCCAGATCTAATGCCACTTTAATTCTATTCTGAATCGCAGCGAACCTATTTTATTTGATACATATATGAAGTACTTCCTGAAAAGTTGTTGCAGCTGATTTACTTCAGTTGGTCTTGGATATTGTTAAAGCTGGACAGAGAATCAAAATGAAGAATACAGGAAGAAGAGGTAGGGTGCAGCAATAAAGAACAAGCTATTCACATGTTAAGTTAATACTGAGTCCAGGGGCCAGGAAGAAAGGTTGAAGTTGGCAGCTTATGGATTTACCAGTGCAGGACAAGGGAGGGGAAATGGAGCCCAGTGGTGTCAAGCCCAGCCAGAGAAAGAGAAGAGAGGGGTAGTCAGAAGAGGGAAATACGTACAAGGAACGTACAATGAGAAGGCATCAGTGGCTGGACTCAGGCTGGTGAAGATGGATTGTCTACAATCTGGTAAAGTAGTGAAGTCAAAGACCCGTACGTAAGGCTTCTCACACACCTGATTCCACTTAGCAGAGAGAGCGAGAGTCAAAAATCAACAAGCTTTGAGCTGGATATTTGTCTCCGGACCAAGTGAGAAATAATACACTTTCCCAGTGAAAAATACCACACCGGAGGAATGGAACAGAAAACAGCTATTGTTAGCAGCAACATTTTCCTCCGGGAACTGCTCCCTGATGCTGGTTTATGAGCTAACTTCCTCTGGTATTTTGGCGGTTGTGTGGTAAATGTTCCAAAATACTGCACAAGTCTATGAGCCCTAGAACTAGTAGCTATGCTAAACATCACATGACTGCACATAATGTACCAGCAACACAAAATCCAGTGTAGTCTTGGATATATTTTTTATAATGTTTGGAGTTTTATTTGTAGGTGTGTGAATTCTAACTGCTTCGGTATGACAAAAACGAGTCCTTTCATGGTTTCTTTTCATCTCGATGTCTTCGATATCTTGGCGTGCATCTCTTTACACACTCAGAAACATGTTCCCTTTTTGGATGTTGTTTTTTTGAACATCTGCTCTGATTATGAACATTATCCTGCTACTATAAACATTTTATGAACTTTCTTTTATTTTGCAGAAGTGGCCCATGCTGTATGTGGTTCATTATCTCTGGGGAGAAAAATGCATTTATCTTTCATTCTTGAGGAGATCACACAGGTCTAGGCTTTCCACTGAAGCTGTTTAGGTGATTTAGTTGTCTGATAACGATATTGTTATGTCTTTCCCCACTTCCTGTATGTCTTAAATGCGCTGTTAAGTTTCTTAGAACTGCCTCTCAACCACTAATGTCACCGAGGATGATGTGAACATTAGAGGGCGCATTAAGGAAAGTACCACACTACATATACTCACCTCAGTAATGAAGTGCAATTTTTAGCTTACATAGCTTTAGTTTTGTCATTTTATTCTATTTTGTAGATATTTTTCCCTTACGCTTCATAAGCATATCTTTTTGCTTCAGCACCCAAAGAGACACCGTTTCTTTAAATCTCCTAGCAATTCACCTTTAAATATGATACGCAGCGTTTCACAAAACACCCACAGATTCCTCTTATGATTCTTTGAATGGCAGCAACATCTATATTGCAAGCAACTACACTAAAGAGCCAAAGCACACAATTACACGAGCAGTTAAAAATAGCTGGACTGTAAGCAGTTACTACTGAAAAATGTTGCATTGGTATTAACCATCTAGTAAATCGGTACTTTTAATTCATAGTTCGCTTATAACTGATCTATTCTTTAACTTTGTGAGATTTTGAATGTGGTGCTTTAGTAAGTGAAGGAATATATTCTCTTTAGAGTGTTTAGCCTGTCCTTTTTACTCAGTAGGATTCAAATCCAAAAATATGTGAAGGATAATTATCTTTGAGGACAAGAAAGAGGGGCAAGGTGAAAAATATCCCAGATAATTATCTGAAGGACAGCACCCTGGTCTGAGGGAAAGGATGGTGATAAAGTGTTGCTTTATGTCTCTCAAATGGACTTTATAATTCAGCTGAACTTTAAATCTGCCCTTCATCACCCACACGGTGCATTGAATCATAGTTTTGCTTCTTTGATGGCTGATCATTGGATTGAATTCATTCTTTTCACTCAGGTTCATTCATTGTGTTTGAACAGCTTGCAGCTGTGGGTAATGAACCAATGGTTTGAAGATATTGTACTCATCAGCTTTAATATTTTGTCCATGATGTGGCTTATATCACTGGATATTTTTCTTAAATTCTTGCTCCTTATAATTTGCTGTTTTTATTAAATAAATCTGCTCAGAGCATTCATTTTGAAGATTTATTATTACTGTCCTAACTTTCTCATACACATGCCACCTGGGCAATACTCTGTTGTTACAATATATTGCAGCAGTATTTCATGCCCTGCTTTTTTTTTCTTTCTTTTTTTTTTAAACACTACATATTATATCTTATGCAGGTTTATGGTTCCCTGATGGACTTAAGCATTCACCTTCACTGACAATGGATTTCCAATTGTTCCCACAACCGACCATTTGATGGCTTTCAATATACTATAAGCTTCTCCTAGAAATTAAATTGGCAAGACATCAAGTTTTTTTTTTTTGTTACAAAAGGTGTACTTCACTTATAATGTCAAACATAAAAAAATTAAATGAAGCTTAAAATTTTTATGACATAATTTCTCTTAAAATATATTACAGTGATAGGAGGTGGTTCATGCAGGATTTCTTTTGTCATTTTTGTTCCTTGGCCTATGTTTTTATATTCTCTTTCAAGAACATGAAATTTAAATGCACTGCACTGTATTGCACTTTGATGTCCTCTATGATCCTGTCCATATATCGTACGGCGCCCAAATCCTGATTTGAGAAACCCGGAAGCTTATTTTTAATTTTTATAGCCCCAGAGCTGCTTCATGCCAGCCGTCCATCATTTATGAAGCAGCACAAATTAGAAGAGTCGCAGCATCTGATACTGTCTGATGCCACAAACGCCTACAGCAAGGCCATTCATATAGAATCTGCAATTACCTCACAAATCAAATGTTAAATGTGATGTAAAATAGCTCTGTCACAGAAAAACGTAAACTTGTTTGGTCCTCTGGTGGCCAGCAAACTTTGTATTTAAAGCATGCTTTCAGTTTTATTTGAGAAACACTATTCTATGGACTTAGATGAAATCACCAGCAAGAGGCTGAACTTCATCCGTTTTCTGATTTACCTTTAAAATCTGTAATAGAAAGTTAACAGCTTGTCATAAAGAAATAGCTTTTCCATGCTGCGTACAGTCCCCCAACCATTTATCAGTATAGGCTCTACTGAGGGTTTCTCAGGGCTTCTTTCCAGACTAAATGAGACATCATTATTTGTGCCAAAAAAAGGAAAAATGTCCATCACATTTCCCCAAACAGCTTGTGCAGCATAATCCAGAAGTTGTAAACAAATTGTCGGACCATAATTCGTAATTGTCTTTATTTTCCTCCTGGGGAGGATTAGCTATTTGCTAATAGGTGCAACCAGAGCAGGGGACACATATCAGAAGGTAATGAAACAAATAATTTGGGGTTCCATGGTAAATCCAGCCATCTGACTCTGAGGCATTTGGTTTATACAAGAAGATGATGTTTGGGGAATTCTGCTGATCATTAAAGCACAGCAGAGGTGTGTACTCGAGTTTCAGCTCCAGCTACAAATGACACTTTCTTTTCCTACGCAATTTACACATTTACACACCAGTTAATTCATTGCCATCTGATATGAAAGTTAATTAGCAGGCTCTCACAAAGATGCTGAAGTTGGTGTGATGCACTGTAGACTGGTTTCAAAACACTGCACTGGCAGGATCTTATATTTAGACTTTTATAGCTTATGGATGTAAATGTAAACAAGTGAAATGATGGGTTTGCATTGTTTCTATAAAGAATCTGACATCTGGTGGGATATCTCACAGCTAACAAGGTTAATTAGAAACATGGCTGGGTGTAAAAAGAAAAAAAAAATCATCAAGCCCTTTAGAAGTAAAGCTGGGATTCAGCATGAGGAACAATGCAACAATATGACTGTAATATTATCAAGTAGAAATGGAAAAATGGCAAAGCACTCATTATCTGTGGCAAATATCATTAAAGGATTAAGAGAATCTAAAAAGAAATATCTGCAGGCAAATGCAAAAAAAAAGCTCAAATAAATAAATAAATAATAATAAAAATCTTCACAGCTTCATATCCTGAGGCAGCACTACACTGAAGACTGACAGCTGCGTAATGGAAACTATCCAATATCTACTGTCAGTATTAATTGCATTGGGAAACCATGGGAGTAGCAAGGTGGTGTGGTAGTTAGCATTACTGTCTCACAGCAAAGAAGGTCCTGGGTTTGAATCCATCTTGCCGAGGCCTTTTCTGTGAGGACTTTGGATGTTTTCCTCTTGTCTGTGTGGGTTCTCTCCAGGTATTCTGGCTTGCTCCTACAGCCCATTCAGTCTGCAGTAACCGCCCGGTGGCAGCAGATGGCCGACCTTCTCTGAGCCTGGTTCTGCCAGAGGTTTCTTCCTCTTAAAAGGGAGTTTTTCCTTCCCATTGGTGCCAAAGTGCTTGCTCATAGGGTGTCAAATGATTGTTGGGTTTTTCTCTGTATGTATTATTGTAGGGTCTACCTTACAATAAAAAGTACATTGAGGCGACTGTTGTCGTGATTTGAATTCGTACGGGGATGCACTGACACACTGATAAATTGTTATTGCAAACTGATACGGTCTTTTCAGCAACAGGTTTGCTTATTTCAGCAAGACGACACCAAACTACACTCTCCACATAAAACAGCAGCATGTGGTGAAAGACTTCAAGTGCTCAGCTGGCCTGCCTGTAGTGCAGACCCGTCACCCACTGTGATCGTTTGATGCATAATGAAACTAAAAATATGACACAAACATGCCCTTGAACTGTTGAGAAACTGAAATAATCTCCCGAGGAAGAATAGGAAGAGATTTCAATTTCAAAACTAGAACACAACTGGCCGCTGCATCTCAGAGCCTTACTGCCTGTTGTCAAAAGAAGGGATGATGTAACATAGTAGTAAACAGGCCCCTGTCCTTCCCAAATGCCTACCTACCTTCAAGTAGGCTTTTTTGTTTTAAAAAAGGGGACAAAATCAGATTATTAACATTTTACGTGTGTTTTTGTAGTCATTTAAGTTGGTTGGTTGTCAAATATTTTATATTGCATTTGCTAAGAAATGCAAAACAGGATCATTTATGTGGGACTTACTTACTTGAAGGGTTTAACTTGAAAACTTTAGTTACCTGTTTAGAAGTGAGCTTAAACCCAGAACTACAGTACTATATAAAAACAGCCGTTTCATTATGATGAATAGTGACAGCCCCTTTCATTTCCATTATGTCACTGTGGACCTCTTCTTCTATGTCCTTACCCTGCACGCATACGCATTTGTTTTACTGAAGCTTAATATGCTTGTAATTCACAACTAAATCTCACTGGCTCACTATAGTACCTAAACGGATTCTAGCACTTTATTGGATTAATTAATTAATTTATATTTCCCCGGGAGTGTATATGATGTCGAGGAAATAAGCGGTGGTATTTAAAGAGTTATTTTTAGATGGCCGCTCAGCTATTAACACTTTTTATTTAGTTAAAAAATAATTTTCTCAAATGCAAATATAATATAGAATCATATTACCACATAAAGCAAAAGCATGATGTAAAATTAAAAAAAAACAATGCTGCTATAATTGTTACAATGCTTTTACAATATCGCTGCGTGACATATGAAACTATTAGAGGCTGTTTTAAAGGTTGTGTTCCGCCATCTAGCGGTCATGTTGGGTAGCACAGTGGCGCCTCGCCCTACGTCATACAACAATAAGGAAGTAGAGGCAAGATAAACCGCACTAGTCTAGGTGGAGGTTATTTTGGGACGATATACTTTTGTATGTATTGTAAAAATTCCCTATGCGAACACACACGGCTAAAAAAAAACAAAACATTAATGTGAAGGGTCGGCTCCACCAGCTCATCCCGCTGTAGCTAGTTATTTCCCCCTGTGTGCTCTTTCTCTTTCCCTCTTTGTCTTTTATGCGCAGAAGATCGATGGAGAAATACTCACTTCTTAAAGTGATCGGTGAGGGCTCCTTTGGCCGGGCCGTGTTAGTGCGGTGTAAAAGCAGTCAGGGAAAATATGTGGTGAAGGAGATTCAGCTGCCAAAGGTATGTGCAAGCAAAAGAGGGAACGTCCTCACCTGTTTGGAGCAAACCGATCCGCCTGTTTCAAATCTTCCCTGAAAAATTGTAATGATTACAAAACATACAAATAAAATAAGACTTGCTGGAATTCCAGGCGTGATGTTGCAGCCTGGGGTCGGATATGGAAATATTTTTATTTTACTCTATTTTAGTTAAGTTTTTTTGCGCCTTGCTGATAACCTGCCAGATTGCTGCTTACATTGACACATGGAAGCTGTTTGTTGTCAGCCTGTCTTTGTTTGTTTGTTTTGTTTAGCGCTGTATGGAATACAATCATCTTTGCATTTGCATTTTTATAGAATCGGTCCAAACTGGAGAATTCGAGGAGAGAAGCCATCCTGCTGTCCAGAATGAAACATCCTAATATTGTGGCTTTCAGGGAGGCATTCGAGGGTAATCGTACACGCGAACTACACTCGCTTTTAAAACTCATTACAAAACTTTTATGGGCATACAGCTATGATTGTTTGGATCGCAAAATAGAACGTGTGATTGTGTTTGTTTAGCTGATGAGCTCCTGTGTATTGTTATGGAGTACTGCAGCGGAGGAGATCTGCTCCAGAGGATTAAGCAGCAGAAGTCCAACCAGTTCGGTGTTGATAATGTACGTCCTGACATCCTGCACTCATTATCACAATTGCCTTTCCCTAGTGCTTAAGTTTGTGTTTTATGTGTTTTTTAATTCGTTTTGCAGATCTTGAAGTGGTTTGCTGAAATGTGCGCAGGTGCAAAGCATATCCATGACCAGCGAGTTCTGCACAGAGATCTGAAATCCAAGGTACTGTCACTTCTAGGTATTCTAGCTTATGCGTTTTACTTTGCGTGTTTAGAATATATTAATCTGGTTCATTTAGGTCAAAGCTGTTTTTAACACAGAGAGAAGTACCAGATTCCCTATGTTTGTTCTGTCAGTTCTCTCACTCTGAACATTCCTGCTGCTCTGCAGCTGAACAAATTCAATTATCAATTCTGTAATTCCAGAATTAAGCTGCAGCATGTTTTAGGCCAGTATGTAAAAATATGCAACTGACCGAAAGACTGTGAAATACAGTGCAGCATTTGCCTCCCCTCTTGCCCCTGTAGGCAGCCTATCCTTCAAGCTCGAGTCCTCTACCAGAGGCCTGGGAGCTTGAGGGTCCTGCACAGTAGGACTGCGCTCTTCTGGACACAGATCTTGGATGTTGTTCCCGGGATCTGCTGGAGCTGCTCGCCTAGGTTGGGAGTCACCACTGGGACCACTGTTACCTTCACCTTCCACATCTTCTCTAGTTCTTCTCTGAGCCCTTGGTACTTCTCCAGCTTCTCGTGTTCCTTCTTCCTGATGTTGCTATCATTCATTATCACTAGGTCTATCACCACGACTGTCTTCTTCTGCTTGTCTACTGCTACTATGTCCGGTTGGTTAGCCACCACCAGTTTGTCCATCTGTATCTGGAAGTCCCACTGGATCCTAGCTCGGTCATTCTCCATCACCCAAAGGGCGTCTCCCATTTTGACCTCGGGACTTCCAGGCCATACTTGGCACAGATGCTTCTCTATGCTATTCCGGCCACTTGGTTATGGTGTTCCATGTATGCCTTGCCTGCTAGCATCTTGCACCCTGCTGTTATGTGCAGGATTGTCTCAGGGGCATCTTTACAGAGCCTGCATCTGGGGTCTTGCCTAGTCCCCGGCCTCCTTCCTTCCACTCAGCATACAGCCTCAGGGTGCTGGACTTTGGGTGGAACCCTCCATGCATGGTCTGGAGCTTACTGGTTTTGATATCTGTGGCTTCTTGGTCTTGATGTCAGTGGCTTCTACCTCCTCCTTTGGCCAGCTTATTATCCCAGGAGGGTTACCTGATCACGGGCAGGTCTTGGTAACTGCTACAAAGGATCCAGGTTTTAAGCTTTGCCATGATTCTGTCTTTCAGGCCAGTTCCAATCAACAATCCTTCTTCTATCGCACTTGGGGCTTGGTACCCAATTTCGGGTGGGTTTGATAATATCTCCCCCCTGACCTGTTGTCCTGGCTCCCCCTTGCTGTAGCAAGTGTGTTGTACCTCATCAGTCTCTAGCCATGACAGCATTCCCTTCTTCTACATATTGGAACACTGAGCTACTAGTTGTTTCATCATCAGTGTTGATGTTGGGTATCTAAGTTTCCATAGATCCCTCATCCTATTCATGTAATCCCAACTGCTGGGGTTACTTGCATAGCAGCATTCTAACAGGGCCCTATTTTCGTCTCTTGCCCACCGATGCCTTCTTCAGTAGCCCACTTATCATCAGGGTGCACGGGTTCCTTAATACCTGACGCGGACCTTGTTGATCCGGGGGGGGGTGTCACACACAGATAAGAAACATTATAACCCACCTATGTGTTATGACCTCATTTTGCCATAGTTGGCTGTACTTATATCTTGTCTCATGTTAAGTCATCACTTATCTTTGATCTCCTCACCCAGAACATTTTCCTGACAGATAATGGGACAGTCAAGCTTGGAGACTTTGGCTCGGCCTGTATTCTGAACAGGTAAAGAACCTGATGCTGTTCAGCTTTTGAAAATTAACGCTGAGTGTGTGGATTTTAAATATGATTGTAAATTTGTTCCAGCTCGAAGGCTTACGCTCATGCATATGTTGGGACACCGTATTATGTGGCACCAGAAATCTGGGATAATAAGCCATACAACAATAAGAGGTATGCTACTGTGATGGTTTGGCTGGTTCCTCCAGTTTGCGTCAAACAATATGGAGATGAAATGATTTTTGTTCTCAGTAGATCAGTGTCTTTGTATGGTAAACACATGCCATTGTAAAAAGAAGCGTTAGCAGCTAAAGGAAAGCTCATCAACCATTTCATTAGGTACAGCTTGCTAGAAGTGGGTTAGGACCCCTTTTACCATCAGAACTGCCTTAATTCAGTAGAGTGGTGGAAACATTTCAGTTTTTGTCCATATTAACATGATAGCGTCACACAGTTGCTGCAGATTTGTCACCTGAACCCCTGTGCTGCAAATCTCCTGTTCAGCAACATCTCAAAAGTGCATGCTCTCACGTTGCTCATGCCAAATTCAGATCGTGCCATCCAAATGTGGCAGACGCGTTAGACCACACAACGTTTTCCTAATCTAATGTTGTTCAATTTTGGTGCCAATTGTGGCCTTGGTTTCCTGTCTTTAGCTGACTAGAGTGGCGCTCGGTGTACTATCTTCCTGCTGTGGCCCAGCATTTTCACGTTCAACATTTTGCACGTTCAGAGATCTTCTTCAGCATACTTTGGTTGTAGTAAGTGATCATTTGATTTACTGTTGCCTTCCTATCAGCTCAAAGCAGTCTGGCCATTCTCCTCTGACCTCTGGCATCAATAAGTCATTCTGACCCGGGGAAATTATGCTTGCTGGATATTTTCTCTTTTTTCTGACTATTCTGTGTAAACCCAGAGGTAGTTGCGTCAGAAAACCCCAGCACATCAGCAGTTTTTAAAATATACAGAGTAGCCTGTCTGGCGCCACCGTGGCACATTTACATGTAAATCTCCTTTCGTCCCCATTCTGATTCTCGTTTTCAGCAGGTCTTCGTGTACCTACTAAAGTAGCCAATGAGTGTATGAATTGAACAAAACGTGCTACCAAGAGTTTCTGGGCAAGTTTTCTATGTAAATAAAACGTGAATATGAATTAACTGTAAATAGATCAATGAGAAACGAAACAGGAACCCGTGCTAGAAGAGTGTACAGTTGTCACAACATCACTGCCCGATACTCAATTTTTATTTGTTTGCCAATAAAAAGGTTTTGAATCGCACAGAACCCTTGTGTTATTCACAAAGAAACGTGTAAAAATAATCTGAATAAAAGCTGAAAAATAAACTTTGTGCCACGACTGTACATAAAAATAATGCAACTGTTTAACCAACTGTGTGGTTTTTATTTTTTAAAAAGTGACATGCCAGAACCAAATTTGGTCAAACTATGGTGAGAGTAGAGCACCTGCAGAGAGCGTGTAACTATTTGTGCTTACAGACTTATCCGGAATTACTGTGTGTGATAATTATAGTTCATTCGAATGCCTAACCGTCCCCCATGGCCCAGCAGTTATTAAAAGTATGTGTGAAATCGGCACTACAAAAATATCCCAGCTACAGAGCCAGAGATCTTAAAGTGTGGCTACCGAGCAAGTCGTCTGTGAAATATGTGGCCCTCGGGTCTACTGCTGCACGTTTCATTCAGCCACACTTCATGTCGCGTTACGATAGAGCAAGGCAGAATGATACCAAGGGATCGACTCTTTTCAAATCCAACTCTTCTGTTCTTGCCATCATAGCCGACTGAGCATTCCTAACACTGACATATACAGCTAGCGTCAAGCACTGTAACAGCTACTTGAGTAATGCTTGAATAACAACTATGAACCAGAACAAAAAGTGACTGAATAAAATGAAGAAATACCAACATAAAACGGTGTCATCTTCTGTAGAGAGAGACGGTGCAAAGACTAACTAAAAGTTAAGTCATATTCTGGCTTCTTAAAGTGGGACTAAGTCATTAAAACTTTGAGAACCCCTGGCTTAGAGTCTCTCTGCAGGCTTTTCTTCCCCTGACAGCATACATTTACATGTTATTTTCGGTCTCTGATTTAGTTTGAGTTCTCTGACTAAAGGGGGTTCAGCGGTGATTGTGTAAATCATGCATGGGTTAACCAGTTCTCTCTGACTCTGCCAGTATATGATGAAATGTCTGGTGCGAATGAATAACCGTTTCTCCCTTTGTGCGTTCTGCAGTGATGTGTGGTCTCTGGGCTGCGTCCTGTACGAGCTCTGCACCCTACGACACCCGGTACGCCCTCCTCCTCCACACCTCATGCACAGTCGCTCTGATTGTGGGATATTTCTCCATTTACTGTCAGTGAATCATTGTGTTAAATATCTCTGCTGTCATCTCAAAGCACTCTGAGATACTGCAGACGTCTTATATCTTCAGCTCGGTTAGATCACCTGTTGTGTTTTCACGCTTTGCTCCGGTGTCCAGTTCCAGGCATCCAGCTGGAAGAGCCTGATTCTCAAGGTGTGCCGGGGTGCGTACCCTCCCCTCCCCAGTCAACTTCCTTATGAGTTGCATTACTTGGTCAAGCAGATGTTCAAGACAAACCCAAAAGACAGACCGTCCCTGCACACCATCCTGACTTCTCACAGGGTTTCTAAACTCCTGCAAACACACCTGCCCTCCCAGGTAAAGTCAGTCTCTCGAACCTGATTTTAATGCTGCACATTCGTCACTATCTGTTTTGACCTATTAGTCGCATGAGAATTTAAACTCTTACGCAACTTTGCCAGCTGTGGTAATCCAATGTGGACCTTTTGTTTGTTCAGATGGCCGCAGAGCTCGTGTTATGCATTCGATTCAGGGCGATGTTTTGAATCTTTTACAGGCCTCAGTGAGGGAGGAGCAGGCGAGGCATACAGGTCGATGGAACAGAGAGGACGGAAAGAATGTGGCTCGTCTTCTGGGAGAGAAGAGTTTAATAAAAACATCAACATCTGAAGGTGGAGTCAAAGTTAACAATGTTATCTTGAAGAAAATGATCTACTGTTGCACTGCTGGCAGGGTTACATTATTGAAATATTTCTCAAGACTGACCTTTGAATGGTTTATCACCAAAATACGTCCTATATAACCCTTTAAATCAGGATTGGAGTTACCAAAAAGCTGCTTCGAAAGCAGAGAGCCCGCCCCTCGAAAGCAGTGGTCTGCTGAGCCATCCG
The DNA here is from genome assembly GCA_015108515.1 of Hemichromis elongatus. Taxonomy (NCBI): domain Eukaryota; kingdom Metazoa; phylum Chordata; class Actinopteri; order Cichliformes; family Cichlidae; genus Hemichromis; species Hemichromis elongatus. The sequence continues at coordinate 14,615 of VUQR01016905.1, forward strand.
ACACCGTGCTGCAGGTGTTAGCCAATGCCAGTCTGGTTTCATCTGACAGCATGACATCAGCTGGCCGGACCTTCACTAGTTCTGCTCGTGAAGGTATGGTAGCAGCAGAATTTAATTTCCTGAAAGGTCCAAAAATAAGCGGTAGAGACTGAAATGTCAAACCGAAGCATTCTATTGCAGGAGAGCCAGAGGACAGCAGGCAGAGAAGACGATGGGAAAGGAATCCTCCTGAGAGACTTCTCAGTCTGCTGGAGAAGGCTCCGCTGAGCAAAGCCTCCAGCACCTTCATAATAAACAGAGGTCTGCTGATGTGTGAGCAAACTCTTATGTCAATATAAGCTGCAGAGGGAAATAACCCAACTGAAATCTTATAATATGTCCATCATTGTGGTGTTTTTCAGGTGAAGACCCACTCTTGGGACCCCTCTCCCTTCCTCAGGGTGATGACACTGATGGTCCCGAGCGAGAGCTGGTTATAGACGAGTACCGACTGCAGCCACGCTCTGATGATGAAGACACGTAAGTAACCCTGATGTATTGTGTTTGACATCCCGCCATGAATGCAGAGCATATTTTGTATGTCTGATAGGTGATGTTGGACATAAAGGGAAATAGTGAATAATAGTGAATTAAAACACAGCACACTGCTGTGGGAACCGGGTGAGGAAAAAGCTGAAATGGAGAGGATACTGAATGGAAGTATAGCTCTTAAATTATGTTGACTTGTTTGTCCTCTCACTGCAGGGACTTTGAAGAAGAAACTCCATGTGACTGGATGGATGAAGTTGAGAAAATATTTTTGGACCACTAAGGCCTTATTCCTTCTGAGCCTACATGATCACACTGTAATTATTAATGTTTGCTTCTCCAGCACTTGGCAGGATGTAAAAAAAGGCAAGGTTAACTTGCTGCAAACAAGACACTAAAATTTTAACTGTGTTTTTTTTTTTTTTTGTTTCTCGTTTTTGTTCAGAAAATCTTGCGCACATAAAGAGGTTCGGAAGTTTTGGGTGCTCTGTTTAATCAGCTGTCTTCGCCTCAGGTTTGCATTCCTTGCAATTTGAGGCCGCTGGGAAGCTTCTGTTTGGCTTGTTCGGAAAACAGGAAATATTAGAGTCAGAAAGGTTATGTCTCCATGCAGTCACACCAATTTGAGCCTGCCGGCACCTTTTGAAGTCTGTTTCTTTTGCAATTTCGAAAGCAGACTAAACATCGTGTTACCGCTATATGGCTTTTATTCTTGTGACTAAACAAACCACATCTGCCATTTTCAGCTGCTTTGTTCTTTTTTTAAATTTTCTAGTGAGTGTACAGGGCCCGTCCTTTCTGCGCTCTATTTGGCTTATGCACCACTAGGTGGAGTTGGAATCCCTTTGGGATCCAATTGGTTAGGATGGGAAACACTATCTTTTGGTTCAGATCAAGGTAATTATAGTTTGGTAAAATAAACTAAAAACTAAAATTGGATGTGAAAATGAGACTTTGGGGGGGTGGCAACGAATCAAAATCCGAACTAAAACGAGCAAACCCACTCTGGATACTGACTGAATATAACTGAAGTGAAAACAAAAAGTCAAAAATGAAATAAAAATGAATTGGGGAACACAAAATTACAATCATAGTTTCAGATGTGATTAACCTTCTTATTATGAGTTGCAGTGAAATAAATCAGTGAGTCCCCATGCTGCCTATGGGAGGAGCATAAAGATGTCATAAATACAAAGGAACGAGTGGAACATGTTCCTGTATTTTGCCAAATGAGAAGCCTGACAGTACGGAATAAGAACAGACAACAAAATAACCGCATGTTTGGCTACAGACAGACTCAACCCAAGCCTCGCCCATTACAGTTTGGGCTGAGCAGGATAGGGATACTACAGCCCGTTGAGTCAACATAACCATAATGATTCACTAACAGTCACACCAGAGCTGGATTATCCTGCTGCTAAAGTTCTTCCAGTGACTTAGAACTCCAAGTGGCTGACATGAGAGCTCCGTGCCATGCGAATCTTTTACCAGATATCTGCCCACGATGTGTTTTACTGAGGAAGCCAAGGGCTGCAGCTCAAGCCTTATCATCAGGGCACAATGAATCCCCTCTCCAATGTTCACAGTTCACCCCCTCCCCCCTGCTTTTTAGAATTAGAAAAAAAAAAGTACCTTCATAGCATAAATGTCCATGTTTGGGAAAAGATACATGTGATGTGATGTATCATAGCAGAGCTGCAGCTTCATCATGTTCTGTGTCCTGTAGATAGGAGGGTCTCCCACCCGTGGCCATGATGAACTGGGAAGTGTTTTTATATATAGGTCTTATAAGCCGAGGGGTTGGAGGTGTATGAATTTATCTAAAAGAGTTTATCCTGGCTGTTTGAACTTCTGTCACCTCTGAGAACTTAGGATTAACAACAATAGCTATAATTATTTAATTATTTCCTTATGAACGTCAAATATGAGCACAAAGACTGAACTGAAACTCAGAGGTTTGCAGCAAATGATCACTTGCTTAGAGGTGAGCAAACATATGCCTTCCAGTTCATCTCACACGTGAGATATCACAAAGAGAGACGATACACGAAGATCAGTGACTAACCAGAAATCACTCAAGAGTAAAGCAAAGTTGCAGCAATACTAAGAAGTTAAGTAAGTGTACTACTCATTAGTCTATTATTAAATCTCGTGACCAGTGAACTACATGTACAATATTACTTGGAAAAACATATCTAGAAAATTTAGCTTTGCTACAAGCATGAAACAAAACTTTCTTCAGTGGAAATTAAAAAAAAAAAGTTTGCCAGGAACCTGGCCGGGCCTCACACAGGAGAATAATCGTGAAGCATGGACGTGGGAGAGCTATAATATAGGTATTCATGAGTGCAAAAGATGTTAGATAGTTTAGAGATCGCATCTTAAATTTTTTAAAATTTGTCTAACAGGACTCCAAGTGTCCTGAAGATAAAAATAAAATGATTATGATCAAGTGCAAGCTGCCAATACCACACAAGAGGTTTTAAGGAAGAAGAAAAGGAAATGAAATTGGCCAAGTATCTTGCATAACTTACATATCAGACCATTATTATTCCGAATTTAAAACAGGAAGGTAGAGCAACACATGCCCTCAAGCAACGTGCAGCTGAAAAGAGTGTCTGGGGTAAAGGAGGAACAGCCTTCAAGAAATATGTGAAACACTGCGCGCCAGAGCTGAAAACAAACGGATATAAACAATTCAGAAAAATGCGCAAGTTTGAGCGGTGAAAGCTGCTTTTGCAGCATCGAGGTATCATTCTCTGTACTGCATTGTAACTTACTGCAATGTCCTCTCTGCTGTATTAAAATGTCTTTTTTTAAAAAATTTCCTGCCAGTATTATTGTGATCTTTTATAAAATTAAAACAAAAATAGCATTTCAAAGCAGAGTTTCAAAGAAATTAAAACAATAAAGCGCTGTTTGTTTGCAGGTGCCAGGTATACCTGATTTTTTTCCACCTCATTTAACTACTGATGCAAAAGGAAATGAACATGAACAGAGGTTTCCTCTTGCAGGAAGGACGTGTGTGCTGTCTCCAACAGACATTTGTGCTGTATAAAAGTGCCAACAAAACAAAAAAGAAATAAAAAGCTCAAAACATCTGCTTAAATAAATTGTTGGGTTTGTGAGGTCATCGTGGAAATAACATTTTATTTCGCTGTGACTCAGCAGGTTGACTAAAATATACACCGAGAAGGGCAACTATCCACAGTGATTTCATATCACTTTTATAACCTTGGTGCCCTGTGTTTGTGAACATTTGGTGACACCATTTTTTGTTGAAACCACAAAGCCCTAGTTTGTTCCTTGCACGCAAGCTGAGCACCACACATGAAAACATCAGAAAAAACAGTGAGGCGTGCATGGTGATGTTGCATTTCCTTGCTCTCATTTTAATGTACTCACTTTGAAACGTGCCGTTTCCGGTTTTTCATTATGTGCTAAGATCTGTGAAGATGCACTTCTTGCTTTTGTTCAGGCTCTAATCTGAGTTCCCTTACTGCTCATCCGGGTGACCTGATTGCAAACAATCCACAACCACGTATGCCTGTGTAGGTTGTCAGTCATCCAGGTCATGGTAAAAAAAAAGCTACTGGACTTCTTTAAGTTTCTTGAAAATGTTTCAACTCTCATCTGAGAAGCACCTTCCGTTCCAAGACCAAACAGTTGAACCATTATTGATGATGGGCCTCATCACATGAGCCAAAGTGTAGGTGTGGGTCATTATCAGCGTTATCATCCAGCACCACCCCTTCTTATCAAATGATGCACAAAAGACCTTTCATTGTGCCTGGTTGGGAGATTGTCCACACTTCGACCCTCAGCTGCTGTCATCACCCTTGATGAAAAATTGACTTCCTATCTGCAGCAATCCCTTATTCCCCTTTTGTCTCCCTGTTTTTGTGGCCTCTTTTTTTGAACACCCCCAGTTTCACTCAGGAAGAGCTGTGCAGATGCAAGATGACCCAGTGATCTCAGTCTGGCTACTGATGCTTAGAAAGGCTTTTTCTAACAGATTCCTCTCTCAGTTTTATTATTAAAAACAAACTATCAGAGCAAAAAAAAAAAATGCTGTTTTACTCTGATAGTTTGTTTTATATAAATGTAAGAACATTCATTTTTTGCACTATATTTAAGTTATTAGTGGACATCTATAGCTTCAGTGCATAGCAGCAGACCATGAAACCTTCTGTCATGACTCACTCAGTAAAGAGGAGTATTGTTTATTCTTCGTGGGGAGCCGCTCTTCCTGTTAATAACAAAGCACTTAGGCGCTGCAGTTGGGAGTCTCTTTGCAACTATAAATATGGAAACTGTCATTGTTATGATTATTTCAAGCCCTTTGCAGTGACCCTCCATTGTCTGTTGCCAGTGTTTTGTAGTGATGTATCAGACAATATGAGACTGGCGTAGGCAAGCAGGGCTTTGTCATGGAACTGCACAATTCATCAGCTGCTCAAAGTAAAAAGGTCAAGAACAGTTAAATCTGGATGCAGGGTTATGTGAAGTGGGACACTGCTGGCTCCAGGCAGGTTGGAGAGTCATTTGTTGTTATAAATGCTGCTATTGTTCGTAGCTTACACGCCTGTTGACTCCTGATGAGTTGGACCACCTTTAAGTAAGGTCATAGGCTCTGCTGTCTCCTCTCCCATCCTCTCATCAGTCACCACTAGGCACATTTGTTTAACTGCACAATGAATATGATTATCTATACCAGCTAATCATATGGCAGAAGCACCGTAGGTTTAGCCATGTCGACATGGTTTAGATGACCAGCTGAAGTTGAACCTGGCATCAGAAGGAGCAATGAAGTTGATTTAAGTTATTTTGAATTTTCAATTATTTAAATGTAGCATGGTTGCTGGTGCCAGACAGGCCCCACATGACAAAATTGGTATGGCTTGGATCTGGCCCACACAATGTGCTTATACACGGCCCACATCCTGCAAAGAACGACGGCCCTTTGGTCGCCCAGATAGGGTTTGCCCACACATGGGCAAGCACAAGACTGAAAAAACAACTGTTGAAACAACACCTTCAACAACACCCTTTTTTTTCTTCGCCTCGCTGACCTAAATATGACACTTACATTTTCGCAAACCCTACATTCTTTGAATGAAGCAACGTGTGTGCTGCCAAACTGCTAAACCTATATCCTGTGACTAAACACCAACGGTGAACGGGGGCTCAGGCCTATATGTTTGACATGGAATTAGATGAATTATAAAAATACAAACATTTCTTCATGCATGAAAAACAACTGATTCTGATAAATTCTTCAATTCAATTTTATTTATATAGCGCCAGATCACAACAACAGTCGCCTCAAGGCGCTTAGTACATACAGAGAAAACCCAACAATCATATGACCCCCTATGAGCAAGCACTTTGGCGACGATGGGAAGGAAAAACTCCCTTTTAACAGGAAGAAACCTCCAGCAGAACCAGGCTCAGGGAGGGGCGGGGCCATCTGCTGCGACCGGTTGGGGTGAGAGAAGAAAAGAACAGGATAAAGACATGCTGTGGAAGAGAGACAGAGATTAGTAGCAGGTACAATTCAATGCAGAGAGGTCTATTAACACAGTGATTGAGAAAGGTGACTGGAAAGGAAAAACTCAATGCATCATGGGAATCCCCCGGCAGCCTACGTCTATTGCAGCATAACTAAGGGAGGATTCAGGGTCACCTGGTCCAGCCCTAACTATATGATTTGGCAAAAAGGAAAGTTTTAAGCCTAATCTTAAAAGTAGAGATAGTGTCTGTC
>VUQR01016907.1:0-14653 GCA_015108515.1 Hemichromis elongatus
TCACTGTGTTAACAGACCTCTCTGCATTGAATCATACCTGTTATTAATCTCTGCCTCTCTTCCACAGCATGTCTTTATCCTGTTCTTTTCTTCTCTCTTCCCAACCGGTCGCAGCAGATGGCCCCGCCCCTCCCTGAACCTGGTTCTGCCGGAGGTTTCTTCCTGTTAAAAGGGAGTTTTTCCTTCCCACTGTTGCCAAAGTGCTTGGTCATAGGGGGTCATATGATTGTTGGGTTTTTCACTGTATGTATTATTGTACAATATAAAGCTCCTTGAGGTGACTGTTGTTGTGATCTGGCGCTATATAAATAAAATTGAATTGAACTGAATAGAAGGTAAATATTTATACACCTGGATTGTTTGAATTTTGTTAAGTCTTAAAGTTAGAGACACAGGTGGATGTAGCTGCTAGCTGTCTGCTAATTATAGTCCCTGAACTGGACCTCTGGACCATGTTTGTGCTGTTTGCATCTTTGGACCTGTACAGTGGATATGGTCACTTCTGGCTACAAACCAAACCAACACAGCAGCAGACAAAATGCTAACTAACACCTCAAAACCAATGGGTCATATTAAGGTGGTTATAGTCATCTCTTAAATACTGTGGCTAACATATAACTCTAACCAGTGAGATTGCTGGAAGGAAGGGGCTTACAGACCAGTCAGTGACCTCATTTTTCCTAGCAACCTGCAGTCTCCGGTGAAAAATGGGTATTCCCTGACTGGCTAGCGAGTGGCTGTCCTGGCCAAAATTGGTCACAGAAAGGATTCAGCATCAATAACCTCTTTGCGATTTTTTCGGTTGCTGGCAGATTACTGAGTTCACCTGTAGTTTGCGTGGAGGATGCTAATTTGTCACTTTCCATTTACTCTTTTCAAAGGACTAAAAACGGAGTAAAAAGCTGATACTTACCACTGTAACTACGGCAACCTGCTAGAAGTTATGGAATACATTGTTTTTCCTAGCAGCCCCACTAGTTACCACTGGTTATGAGAGGGTCACTAGGCGATGACTGATGCCTTAAACAGCTCGGCTAAAAAAAAAAAAATCATATTTTTTTATTAGGCTACGCACATGTTTATTTCTGCTGTGAAGTTGGACATTATAACATGGAAGTCTAAGAGGACTGATGCATGTTTGGAGCAAGCCTCAAATGGACATTAGAAGAACTGACCTCATTTTTCAGCCCTGGAGGTCAAAACCATGTCACTAAACCACTGAGGGGGGATTTGATTGGAAGAAAACCCTAAAGCACTGTGTAACTGAAAGAATTCTCCAATGAAGAAAGGTCAATAATTACAACAAGCCAAATCCAGAGTGGTTCGGTATCATGTGAAACGCCTACAACACTGAACTTATAAATAACCTTGGCATGAGTATGATAATTTGAGCTATATAGCCATCTTGCATTGTCAAATCAGGGAAATGCCATGTTGGATGTTTGAATATGAAACGTTAAAGACCCACCAGAGATAAGTTGGACTTACAGCTGATCTGCGAAGATGTCTTCAGGGCTGCAGGGCCGCCGCTGAAGAGACCGAGGTCATGGCCTCTGTATTGTTTTGGGGAATTTGAGGGTTTTAATGAGCAGGGTTTTGAAGATGATGTTATTGTTGAGAATGAATACAAAGTCAGTTGTATGTGTTGCGCTCATTACGTTATAACTCAAGGGCTGCAGTTATAGCGGGCTGAGTGAGTATGAAAACCTTGGTCTGATTTCATTCAAATAAATAAAACTCTATAAGTCACCCCTTGACACTTACCTGAAGTCCACATGGGGTGGATGTTTATAGGGATGAAGTGATGAATTACTTTCCAAGTTAAACCTGACTTCAGGTGCACAATGGCCAAAAAAGCAAAAACAAATATGAAGAAAGCAAGAGCCTAACAGCTGAGAGGCAACAACTTGGCCGTGACTGCTGCAGAGTTGCACTGGTGCATTTTCTTATAAATATTTCAGGAAGGTAAACTCGCCTCAACAAACTCCTCCATGCTGCACTCACTGCTGTGGTTTGGACTGCAGTCAAAGAAAAAGAAATGACCAAAGCTTGGTGGTCCATTGCATTGAGGTTGTTTAACCCTGCAAGTTGTTCTGGATGATAAACTGTAAAATTAGTTTTTGAAACACTCATCAGAGCAAGATTTTATTCAAATATAAAAGACTGAGGTGAGGTAAATTATTCAGCTGCCAACTGTCATAAGAACATATTCATAAGAATACCTATAAACAACTTAATGACAGCTCCCTGAGAGGTTGATAAGAGGTTACTGGTAACCTTTTATCAATAAACCTTTGACTCAAACACAATAAGACTAGGTTAATTAAGTTAATTAAGCTAGTTAATTAAGGATGCTAAAAGAGGGGCAGAGCTACTTCATAATTAGCTTTTCATCCCTCGGTTGGTCAATCGGATCTCTTGCAGGATCAGAGGGAGACTGCTCATAGGCTACTTTGCTTTATCTTTCTTTTTGATTTGAAATGAGGTCCATCATTTACCAAATTGCCATCATGTCATCTTCAATAAGACTTTACAACAGCAGTTTACCAAGGTGATAAATCAAAGGAGAAGAAGCGTCATTTTCTTACAGACTTCTACCAAATTTTTGTAACCAGAGATGTCACCCTCTGCTGGTTGTTAGAAAGAATCCAGTTTTAAGGCAGGTCTTTGTTGGCTTTTCAGAGCTTTCTACAAATTCTGTGCTGTTGGCATCAAGATGATCAATATTTCTTAATCAGTAAACTTTCACCAGGTATCTGCTGACCCATGTGGGGTTAGGGTAAGAGCAGGTGGTTTGGTTGGGTTTTAACAGCTGATTGAATAACAAATGGCACCTGTTACATCTTGGCCAGTTCTTCTGTCATAGGTGTTTCCATGTAGGTACACAAATTGGAAGAAAGCACAATATAAAGAAGAGAATTTTAATCCATATTTTACTCCTAACACTAAACTTGCATCACTGATAACATCCATCCATTCATCATCCATCAAATCTCTCTAGCATGTCCTGGTCTACTAGGAGCCTCCTCCCAGTTGGAAATGCCCAGAACAACTCACTGAGGAGGCATCCTAATCAGATGCCCGAATCACGTCAGCTGGCTCCTTTGAAGTGGAGCAGCAGCAGCTCTACCCCGGTCCCTCCTGAATGACTGAACTTCTCACCCTATCTCAAAGTGAGAGACTAGCCACCCTTCGGAAAAAGCTCCTTTTATCCACAAGCTCATTACATTGGTCACCACACAGAGCTTGCGACCATAGGTGAAGGCAATGAAATTATATTTTAAATTAATTTTATACAGCCTGCATAAAATTAAATGGTAGGAAAAACATGGGGCAAAGTACCTGAGATGAACTATTTTTAATTCATCCTTGAGACGTTGTAGTTTCTCTTGGTCCAGCAGAGCAACACCAGTAGTAGCCATCACCAGCTAGAGTCCAAAACAGATGAGTTGGAGTCTTATGAGCCTAGTGTTTGGGATTGGCCAGAATAACAGCATGGATACTGTCCTCTAGTAAAATAATTGTGTCTCAAACAGATGAAAATAATACAAATAAGTCTCAAAATATACCCATGAGACCCACCCAAGAAAATTCCACATGTGGGAAACACTGCAAATATACAAGAATGTGTTCATAAGTAATACATATCAGTGCAGTGCTTTTAATCATTCAGTGATGTAGTTTGGTACTAAAGTTTAGTTAGCCAAACAAGTAAAAGAATGTGAGTTTATGTGTGTGGGTGGGGGGTTGTAATTTGTGTGTTTCTTTGCTTTTTGTGTCCATAGAAAGAGCTGAATGTTAACCTAATACAAAATCCCCTACCCCAGTGACCTGTTAAGATGTTAAAAGTAACCCTCTGAGCCTGTGTTAGTCAGTCCATACCACTAACAGTAGACCTAAAGACAGATGGAGGTGTGGTTCACTCATGAGGCTGCAGATGGAGAGATGGACAGAAGGAAAAGACAAAGAGACAAACAGAGATGCACCAAGAGGCAGACAGAGATACACAGCTATTCAAACTTTGCTGTTCCATCCCAGTCTTATTGGAAAAGCCTCTACAGTGAGCTTAGCACTGAAATTAGATATTGATCCTGCGCCTCCTCCCCCTCCTCCCCCTCCTCCCCCTCCTCCTTTGGCTCTGCACACATTCCCTTCGCTTTCATTTAGTCCTTCTGACTCTTGAGATTCATTCGATTGGGATTCTTCTCATTTATGCATCCTTGTTTCCATCCTTTGCATCCTCACACTTAGGACGTAATAACGGATGTTAGCATTGAAAAACTGATGCATGTTCAGATTATTGTGATTAGTCAAGTATGCGCATTGAAAAACTATTTCAATATAAACAGGAAAGATAAAGAAGAATATTGTTGACATTATTAGTAAGTCTTTCTATACGTAGGTGTATATTTAATTAATACTCAGTGGGAAAAGAAAAAATTAATGAAAATAAAAGAAAATTTTTGCAAAACATGTAATATCCCGCTAAGGTTGGATTTAGAAAAATATGACCTGGCAGACATGTTTGTCTGCATGACACATTAAGTGTAAATGTTCCTGAAACTAAAAAAAAAACAAAAAAACATTAAAATCACTATTTAGTGTAATCTTTTTTCTCAAAAGGCTTTTTGGTGCAATGTTTAAGACTCAATCCTGCATTGTTTCTACTGGCCAGCAGGGGGCAGTTAATCTGCTTTAAAAAAGGAGTATAACTGTATTGAATTCTATTGGAAAATGACCCCACTTCTCATTCGATCTGTGACATCAGTAAACATTTTCATGACTAGCTTGGGGTCTCTTTTTCTAGTTTGACATGTTGCTGAATACAACATAATGTTTATATTTTAAAATCTGGTGCCTGTTGGAGTAAAAAAGGATGATGCAACAGAAGGTGATGTAGAAGAAATACCTTTCCCAGAGTAAGTTCATTTTTTTCTTCCCTGAAAATCATACTATTGGAGCAGTTCCTTTGGTTGGACCTACCCTAAACCACTATTCTGGGGATGAAAACTGTTGAGTGACCTCTTGCAGTTTTTTGAAATAGCATCAATTGTCCCTCTAACTGCTGTAAAAATTATGGCAGGAGAACAAAATAAGGATGGGTAGTTTGTTATAGAATGGGTTTAAGGAGGAAGCAGGGGTGGTCATCATGAAGCCTATAGCAGTAAAAAGTAATTTGTACTAAACCCACTTTTACAGTAGGAATAAACACGTTTTTGAAATCTGTTAGGGAGTAAAATTAGAGATGTTGCTGCTTTGACTGACAGGTGGACAGTGACACAGGTGGCTGTAGCTGACCTCCAAACCATGTTTGTGCTGCTAGTGCTTTACAGATGAAGCTTGCTAACAAAGCTTGCTAACCTCTTATGAGCACATAATAAACCTGACAGATATGAGTGTGCCTGCTTTTTGTGTCAAACCTTGCAAAAGAATCAAACTGCAAACACAGACTACAAGCATTGAACATTTAGTTATTCTGCTTAAAGCCTATGCTTCTCTGCACAGCCTCTATTTTCTAATGCACAGATGATTTAATTCCCTTTAAAATGTAATCATGAATGCTGCACGGGAGCATATGGACATAACATTTTTGAGGCTGGTTTTTCTCTTCAGCTCTGCAGTTCCTTCTTCCTTTGCCTTTGTGTACATATGAAACGCTGAAGCACACAGCAAATGTTCAGCAGGCGTGCGTCATTGTGGTGACTCATGGACGCTTGAGCACAGTGTGTGCGTTTGTCTATCACTCACAGCTACACAAAACCCAAAGTTCCTGGAAGCAAGAGGCAGTCTGAGCGTAGACTTGTTCACTATATCAACAAATTAATCTCTACAACAAACCTTTTGTGTGAACTTCAGCAGTCGAGCCTCTCACTGTTGAATGGGAGTGTTGTTGTCAGCTCAGCTGGGATTCCTACTGTGTTACCTCTTTATTAAAACCATATTTAAGGTCTAAAAATTAGATGATCTGTTAATTAAATGAGCTGAAGCCTGAACTGAGTATTTCGTATAAATCAGCACTGGATGTTTGGTGTTACTTTATATTATATTCAACTTTTATGGCAACTAGGGTTTCAATTAAAATCGCCAGAAACTTTGACTTTGAAATTTAGGCTGTAGTACAGTCTTGAGGCGACTGTTGTTGTGATCTGGCGCTATATAAATAAAATTGAATTGAATTGAATTGATAATTAAGCTTATTTAGCAAAATAACTGGTCAACTGGTGTCTCTAAACTGGACGTCTGGACTGTGTTTGTGTTGTTGGTGCCATTTAGAAACGTTTTAATCCAGTCATCTGAGAAATAATACAGCTCGTTGTGCAGTTAATTGTACTAACAGACCATCCATCTGTGCTTTGGTTTCAGTGGGATTTTATTTGGAAGTTATTGTCATGTTTGTGGGTTTCTGTTTTTTCTTCTTTTTTTTGGTTTGTTGTCCCTGATGTTTCTTATTAGAAATGTTATCATGTTTTGGTATTAATCATTTTTATTTTGTCTCCTCTTGCTTAATTCACCATCTGTTTTTTTTCCATGTTAAGTTGCTTCCTGTTTTATTTTGACAATCATTTTATCCCTTGTTTTTTACTCAGGTTTACTTCCCCGTTTCATTGTCCCTGATTAGTTTCAGCTGTGTCTTGTTTCCCAGGTGTTTCCACTCTGCCTGCTTAGCACTCATTGTGTCTGAGAGTATTTACATTATTATGGTATTTTTATTTTGTTCCCACTGTTCTTTGTGTGAGTAGCTGTTTATCTGCCCTTGTGTGTGTTTTGAATCTGTTTTGGATTTTGGATCAGGCAGTGTGTTTGTTTCCCAGTACACTGTTCTTTGTTAATGGACTTCTGCTTTCTGCCTAGTAAGCAGTTTATTCACATCTGTCTTTGAGTTCTTATCGCTTAACTATTACTCATCCCGCTCATCCAAATATAACCACTGCTGGATTAAAACACCAAAACAGTATCTTCAAAAACTAATAGATCATGTCTCAGTGGTCACAGTCACTTTTATTATACATGCGATTATATATATATATATTTATATATTTACTTTTGTTGCCAGGTCTCTCTTGGAAATGAGATTTTTAATCTCAATGAGAGTTTTTACCAAGATAAATAAAGGACTAATAAAATAAAATAAATATATATGTGATGCGACTTCAATGCAGCTCCAAGTTTAAGCTAAACACCTTCACTTAGCCAGGTATGCTTTGCATTCTGGGAGGCGGCAGACGTGCAGCATACAGATTTGTTCAAAATATTAGAAGCAAATTCTAGATGGTATCTACTAATCCAGAACACAGCACTTTCTTCTTGTGTTTACTTCTGTTGCCCCATCCCGGATTCTTCTGGCCTAAGAGAAGACTTCACATTCTCATGTTTGCTTAGATTTTTCTCTGCATGAAAGGAAACCAAACCACAGAAAACATCTACAAGTAAATAATACAGATAGACTTGCCTGTGTATACATATATATACATGCATGTGTAAAAGTATCCGCATAAACATTATTATATAATTAGAATTAAAACTATGAAATTTTAACATAATGAATAGGGCTGTCAGCGTCAATTGTGTTAAAATGGCATTATCACTAAACTGCGTTACCTCAATTAACACGTTAGTGCCGTCCAGCCCCACACAAAGGGCGATCCGCATTAGCGCGTTAACGGATATTTGCTGCGCTAACGTGGGTTTTGCGTTAACGCCATTTTAATGCGATTAACGCTGACAGCTCTAATAATAAATATTAGGTGTTGTAGGTGAGAATGGGTGTACAGGTGAATGTATGTATATATGTGTGTATATAATTATATATCTCTATATTACATATTTATATAAGAATATAGGCAGGAAGGAGAGCTATAATTGTGTTTATATTTTTCCTACTCCTGCTTAAAATGTACGTTTTTTTAAAAATATACAGCTGATTAATATACGTATCTTTTAAGAAACTCCTTCATTAATCTCCTGCAGATTAATTTATTTCTGATTTCTTCATTTGTAACAGATTGTCTGACTAGACCTTTATTCCATGTGGCAATAACATCAACATGTAGCTTGTCTTTGGTCCAATTTTTTTTAACATTGTACCATCTTTTTTCACTAAATGATTACTTTTGTTTTTCTTAGATTTTTACCCAACAAACAAGATTGAGACAGAAACCTCATCTTCAAGGTCAAAACTTGTTGTGGAATGATGTAGTCTGGAGTTCATGGTGAACAAGAAAATCACGATGACGTTAAAGAACTAGACTGAGTCGATTGTAAACTTGCATCAAAAAAGTAACCCTGCACCTTAAAAATTACAAGCTGGGAGGGACTGACTCACCTCATGTTTGCTATGTCCTGGCAAAGGACAGCTTGCAACTGTGCCACTGGTTTCACAAGACAGTTTGAGTTCCCAGAAATGAGAATGTGGTTTATTCAGTGAAGAAAAATCAGACTGAACTCTGTCCTCTTGCTTTTAACAATGTGACGTGGGAGGTCTCTCTATAAATGTCACAAGTTCCAACAGTTTCACTGGGAGGGACACATAGATTAGCAGAAGTTCAGATTTTTCTGCACCAGTGCTCCTCTGTAGCTTAAAGCAGTCAGTAAAACAATAAAGTTTTAAAATGTTCAAAACTCTTGGAACATTTGCACAAACTGTGTCTTGAGGATGGTTAGGAGAAGTGAGACAGAAGTGAGGATTTGGCTTACTTTTATGAAACTAAAGGAGCTGCCGACTTGACAGCCACCACCACAGACAAGCTTCATTGTCGTGCCAGCAACTCCTGCTGTGACGAGTCTGCGAGGGCGACATCAGATCTGCAGCCCCTCGACAAGCCTGCCATTCAAACACAGCTGTAAGTAGATGAGAACACAGTCAATGAGAACCCCAAAGAAACACTTTCAAAATAAAGCAGGAAAGACTAAACATAACTCAGGAAACTTTCAACTAATACCCAAACACAATGGTTAGAGATCAGTACAAAATCTAAGCTACATTTTATTAACCTTGGTTGGAAGGGTGGATGAATGATAGAAATGTCGATTGTGAACATAGACTGTATATAAAAAGACAGACAACACCAGTGTGAAAGTAGCTTAACCTCCTAAGACCCGAACTCTTCCATGGCATGCATTTTTAATTTCTCTTTGATATTTGGGCATATCGGGACCCGATGAATGTAAAAACAAAGAATTACCAGATTTTTTTATTTTTTTTTTACCTATTTTTTGTTTCTGAGAACAATGAGATCCACATATGAATATATTTGTTTAAAATTTCGATAGAACAGTGTCAGTATAATGTCCTCGTAAGTGGATATCAGCCCCTTGTAGAGCACAATTTAGTATTTTAGTCTAGACAACCCAAAATGTGATGTCCACATATGTGGACTAGGAGGCTAAACCTGCATTGTTTCAACAGATAACAGTTTGACAGGTATTAAATTATACTTTTACAATAACAAGGTTATCTGGCATATTTCAGTATGGTGTACACTGTGTACTTAAATTTTTTTTAGGAAACTGGACAAGTGGACAACAAAGAAGTGTCACATCTAACTATCTACAGCAGATGAACATGATCGGAAAGTCATGTCCTTAAGAAATAGGAAAAAAATCCAGCAAAGACCTGACATAGGCCCCAGGATCATTTCATCCTTTAGCTTCTCCATTTACTGTTCACTGAAGCCTAATCAGAAATGGTCTCAGTGAAAGGACAGCTGTCAAGAAGCCATTGTTTCATGGAAGGGCAACATCTTAAATTTTTAGAATGGTGAAATTTCACGGCTGTCAAACTGTGTTATCTTTGTCATTTTTCATAGATCCAATTAAAGAAATGAGACCAAATGATGTGTTTTTGCAGTACCAAAAGATAAAATTTAAAATTGTTATAAGACAGGTTTTGTGTTATATGTAAACAGAACACTAGTTCATCCCTCGAAATATTTTTAATGGTTGAATGATTAATAAGTCAAGGTAAAATTACTTAAAATCGTCAGGTGCAAAGAAATGAACTGAATAATGTAAAAAAGCAGCCAATATCTAAAGAAAACCTTTGAAATACTTTTATAAATACTGGTAAATGACCTGTATTTATATAGTGCTTTACTAGTCCCTATGGACCCAAAGCACTTTACATTTCAGTCATCCACCCATTCACACACTGGTGATTGTAGCCACAGCTTCCCTGGAGCGCACTGACAGAGGCGAGGCTGCCGGACACTGGCGCCACCGGTCCCTCTGACCACCACCAGTAAGCAATGGGTGAAGTGTCTTGTCCAAGGACACAACGACTGAGACTGTTGGAGCAGGGGCTCGAACCGGCAACCTTCTGATTACAAGACGAATTGCCAACTCTTTGAGCCATGATCACTGGGGGCTATTACTATGGAAGTCAGCCCTGGCTCAAGACTTTTGCACAGCATACAAACAAAAAAAAACACATATAAGGATGTTTTTAAATGTACACAAAAGAAATCTTTTAGCTGCAAATTAGCTAAGTCACTTGTAAACAATACACAGCCATTTTGTAATAAAAAGCAAACGAATGCATGCCTCAGTGTGCATTTGTACAGTTGGATCGATTCATTTAAAGGGAATACATCAGTCTAAGGAACTACAGCTACACAAAGAAGAATTATTTATCATGTGATTATTAGCATAAAACCCTGCTTCATACACTAAAATGTGATAAAAAAAAAAAAAAACACCTCCTGGCATGTGCTAACCTTTGATGTTATCTCACATTGAACAGCTGTTTGCTTCTGTTTTTTTATTTTATTTTAGAGGAACGTTACAGAACAGAAACAGAGCAATCCACGAGTGCTCGCCAAGAAGAAAATAACAACCAGCGCTTTACTCCCCCTCCCCTCCCATATCTTCTTTCTCTCTCCTCCTATCTCCCTTGGGCTCACCTTCACTCATCACCTCATCTATTTTTCCCCTTCTGTTGCCAGGCAACAGACAGGAAGAGCATCACTTGGAGACGTCAAAACCACAGGAAGAGCTCACAGAAAGACGCATCACGCAGATGTGCCATGAAACATCGAGGGTCTAGCCGAATAAAACCGCCTCTCTCCGTGATGGGAAATGCCACAGGGTCCAAGAAAGATGTCAAGGAGGACGTTTGGGCCGTAGCAAATGTAAACACAATGAGGAGGAACTCAGATTTGGTAATTTATTCAGCACAGCTCATCCTGTGTATGGAAGCAAATGCTTTGTTATTTATATCCAGCACAGCAGTGGGCTGAAAGAGTCCATAATGAATAAACTGGCAACAAAGGATAATGCACTGTGGCCTAAATGAAAACAAATTTGAAGATAAAGGAAACTGTCATGATCTTTAAAATAGTGTCAACATCACGGTATCATGTAGTGTGAATGTGACTGAAAGGAACAATGGAAACCCCCACATCCCCCAAAATACGCACATTTGTTCTGTTAAAGCTGATTTAAACTGGCAAAACAAACTACTGAAGTTCCTCCAGTGGCCACTTGAGGCTGTCTCCAAATGTGTCAATCCCAAAAGACTCTCATTTTAAAATCAGGGGGTTGTTTTTTTTATAATCCATCTATCTGGATTTTATCAAGGCTTCCAGTTTGCCCTGATGGTATTAGGGGCATGGCCTCTTTGACTGGCAAGTGGATGGTGAACCTGGCAGCTACAGCTGCTAGCTGTCTGCTAGGCTTCACACCAACTAAACTAGAGTCCCTGAAGTTGACTTCTGCACCGTGTTTGTGTTGTTGGGGCCTTTATAAGGCAACTTTCTGACATTCTGTCTGATACTCTAATTGGATGGTACTGAACACTAACTAGCAGGTATCTGTACCACACACCGTCATGTCCGATATGACATAGGTGGCAAAGATGTGGAGTCCAGATGATGTCCAAAAAAGATTAAATCTTTTTGTATAGAGTCTGAGTTTTCTGCCTAGACCCTACTTCACCCTGTAATTATGTCCACATGTATTTTAGTGCAATGAAGCATTATTACCTCAGTCTTTGATTAGTTATGGCCACCTTGTTGTCTCCTTCTCAAGAGCCTCCCTCTCTACCTGGTGATTTTTATTTTATTAGTGTGCTATATATTAGCTTTTAGCCATCTTTAATTGGTCTCAGAGCATCCTCGAGCATGAGCAGCATGCCTGAAATACCTCATAGGTCAGGTTGAAAGATGTTAAAAATATCTGTTTGGTATGTATAAAAATGTAATTGCAGTATGTGGTGTCAAACTGAGAATCCTTTGGCCTTCTAGGGCACGTTTTTCTAACCTGTGGGCTACATCTACACTTATCTTATCAATTCTACAAGTGGACCCTAATATAACAGGTTAAAACTGATCCCAGTTTCCCTTCTTCAGGATAGGAAATAATTTATTTCAGGCAAAATTTCTCTTAAATAATATCAATCTAAAAAGCAGAGTATCCTCATCAGTGACGCCTTACAAAATCCATAAGCTCCACATCTGTCAGACTGTCAGAGTGGTTACAAAACACGTTTCCCCACAGCAACTTCAGGACTTTGTGTTTTCTCATCTGTGACAGCCATTATTCTTGTTTTCAGTCATCACAGATTTATTTCCTCTATTGAGATATTGAGTTTTGGTTTGCAGTGGAAGGATGTTTTAGCTCCATGTTCCACATGAGGTGGGCAAACTGGAGCTGCCGATTTTCTAAAAATTATCAGTATAACACATTCTGTTCACGTATGCGCGTTTTACAACATTTAAAGCAAATGAAATATATAAATGTAGTCAATGTAATCATGAAAGATGTAAGTATAACTAAAGTATAATTAAATTACCTTGTCCGTGAAGATTATTCTTCCTTAGTTTCCTTACATAAATCTTCACTTGGAGGGCCAGTGAAGACTACTTGTTTAAACTATGTTTTGTTATTGTTTGATTGCAAGTCCAAACCTGCAGGCACATTTGGGGAGTTTAGGAAATAAAAGTCATGCGTTGGACTTGACTTGATGTACAGCAAATATAGAGTTTTCTGCTATACTTGAGCACTCAAAGTGCATTATCCATGTCTCATTCATCCACAAAATCACTTTTTCTAAATCTAAGTGTCTTCTATCTAACATTCACCCTCCAATGAACGCATTGGGAGCAACTTGGGGTTCAGTATATTGTCCAAGGACGCCACCAACCTTGTGATTAGTAGATGATTGTATGAAATCAGAATATAAACAGAAGCAGCACATTCCCTTGGCCATCCTTACTTTACCCTGGTAAACACCTCCTTCATTCCTTCTTCACCCTGACAAGCTGTTCAGGCTAAAACAGCTAAGCAACCCCAAATCATGATGGTACCTCCACTGTGCTTCAACACTGGTATGCAGAACAAAACGCTTTACTCCATGATTAAAGACACACTAGATGGTACTACATGAGAAAGTCAGGAATGATAGAAAAGTTTGGGAGACTTATGTAGGACTTGTATTGTAGCGGGAGACTACTGTTCCCATGATGCTTTGTGGTAAATGTGTTGGAAGACTTCCTGTTTACTAAGTAAAGTACACCCGAACATGCCTGGTCCAGTGTCCTCATTATACATGTATGAACACACTGAGATAGTGGTGAGGTCTGTGGTATGAGTCATAAATGGGTTCAAGGTAGGGTAGTATTACATGAGGGATCTTCTCTGACTTCCTTGTTTGCAGTAGTGATCGAGAGGCCGACATATTAGGTCAGGCAGGAGTCTCTTTGGACCATAATGTTTGCAGATGATACTGTGGTCTGTAGGCAGCAGGTAAAAGAGAGTCTAGAGAGGTGGTGGCATAGACTGGAGAGAAGAGGAACATCTGGGCAAGAAGGGTAATAAGGAACAAGTGAATTCAATCAGACAATAACAAGAGGTGTGAAAAGAACAATGGGGAGAAGTTAAAACACAGGAGGAATTAAGCTTCAAAACAAAGCAGAAAATAGGCGGATATACAAACAATCTACAAATCTAACTGCAAATATGTTTATTTCTGCTGTGAAGTTGAACGCTGGCCCCAAAAGTGAGTCTATCCCTTTAGACTCCCATGTTAAAAAGTCAAATTTTACAGAAGAAATAAACAAGTTTACAACCTGCAATAAAAAATGGGTTTGCACTCTACAACTAATTTCCCCTTTATAACAGCTGTACAATGTGTAATTTCTTTTTTCAAAGCAATGTTTACTTTTTTGTCATTTTAGCTAATTTGAGTCACTAAACAAAACATTTTGCTTTGGAACAATTTAAATGCAAATAAAATGACTTATAGTGCAGATAGTTACTACTATCTACTACTATAGTTATGATGGGTAAAAATCTGGTATTTTATTACTCGGTTATTAAATAGCTCTAAATTGCAATGTACACATAAAGTTAAAGAACCAGTGGCTCCAAAGGGTTCATTTACTTTTCCCTACCACACGATTCTCGCTATGCACACACGTGGCATGCAGAGCAGGATTCGTGTGTGTGTGCATGTTCATGTGTGAACCCAGCTCACTGAGAAAACATCCACATATGATTTATCTTCACTCAGTAATGCCGCTCCTTGTCATGCATGTAAAATTCATCCTTATTTCTCTGCTGCCTGCTCTCTCTCTCTGCTTGCTCTGCTTTTCAGCCTTTTTTCCTCTTCGTGGCAAAGCACAGCAGCAGCGGCGGCGGCAGCATTTCCTTCTCCTCT
>VUQR01016908.1:0-29176 GCA_015108515.1 Hemichromis elongatus
TTAAAAACAATAACTGTTGTTGTCACGGTCTGCGGAGGGCAGGCCGAGTGTGGAAGTGAGGGAATCCAAGTGCAGACAGACGAGGGAACCGTGATTGACGTTTAACAAAAAGCGAGCCTTTATTTCGGCTGAACAATTACAGGCAACTGAGAGCACAGAGGAAAAACCAAACGAGAACGGAACTGGGGAAAATAACACTGGCACTTAAACTATAACAAAGGGCTAGACAGGGAGACTATGAACGGGACACTATGAACAGTACTCTGTGCTGGGACATGAAAGAACTATGATCATACAAGACAGGCAACATAAACATGACCAGCACAGAGTCCTGAAACCAGACATAACAGGGGGAAGTTACACAGGGTGGATACACATACGACGCGACACTGAACTAGGGAGACTGAGGACTGAAATACACACATGAGGTGATCAGGAGAAGTGGAGACACATGAGGGCACAGCTGACTTGAATGAAACAATGACACAGGGAAGAGTAAAACTAACTACAAGAAAACAGAATGCCAGACCCCTTTTCAAAATAAAACAGGAAACATAACGAGGAACAGACATGACCAACTAAACACAGAAAACATGACAGAACATAACTATATAAACTGAAATGCAACTATCCTTGACTGTACAACAAAACCTCATAAAAAACCCAGAACACTGGGTCATACGACCCAGGACCATGACAGGTTTAGATAAATGAGTACAGGTAATACAATAAAAACACAGAAAGCATTAGACTCAAGTTGTCATAAAATTCTCTTTTTATTTCTATTTTAATTACTAGAAATCTTTTTTCTTAAATTCAGTTTTAGTTTTCAGTTTAGTTTATTTTAGTATAATAACCTTCTGTGGATATCATTTGGATATATTGAAGTCATTGTCATGATTAGGAAACCAGTTGCTGCTGGCACACTGTTTTCCCAAAGCGATGGATACAATCAGCAACAATACGCAGGCAGGCTATGCCATTTTAACAATGCTCTGAAAACCCCAGTAGATTAGCAGCTTTTAGCACCAACAACTATGCCATGTTCAAAGTCACTTAAATCACCTTTCTTCTCCATTATGATGCTCAGAGTTAACCTCAGCAGACCATCTTGGCCATGTTCACATGCATTGACTTGCTGTCATGTGATTGGCTGTTTAGATATGTGTGTTATTAGGCAGCTGAAAAGCTACAATATACCATTAATTTCATGAGAGTGTATTATGAGCTTTGGAGAGTGTGTCGTTGTATTTGTAGAATGATCATCCTGTCTACAAATAATAGAGCTCAACCCCATCATCCTTTCTCTCCTCCACCTCCTCCCTTTGTATGTCCCAACATGTCCCTCCACCTCTTTCTCTCTCCCTCTTTCCCTTTCCCCTCATCCTCTCATCTGTCCAGTTATCATTTGCCTGGCTGGTCTGTTTTTTCTGCACCTGACAGATATAGTATATGGGAATATAGTTTATAATAGGAAGAAGCATCAGGTGGATTGATTTGACCTCCTTTGAGCTGAGTAGCATCAGTGTTTTTCATGTGGTATGTATAAGAAATACTTTTCTTACATTATTATATGGTAGTAATGTGTCCTCGGACTATAAGGAGAACGTGGAATAGGTTAGACTACTTAAATACTCTTTTTTTGAAGAATAGCTTTGAATGCAACTAATGTTTGATGTTAATTGCGTTATTAAATTGATATTTCAGTTAGCTGACGCTTAAAGTTCAGCCACAAACCTAAAACATATTTAATTTTTGTCAGGGTCCCTGTATTCTTTTCCTTTGCTAGTTTCATATTCTCACATAGTTCTGTTCATGGTTACAGTTTGGTGTGTGTTTAGCTCCTTGAGTTCCTGTGTAATCCAGCCTCATGTCATCCTGCATGGTTATGTGTTTGCTTCCACTGTGTTCCCAGCATTATGAGCCGTGGGCAGGTTTCAGTTTTCCAGTATTTTTGTGAATGACAGCATTAAAGCTGATTTTTTCAGTTATACCTGTTTCCCGAGTCCTGCATTTGGGTCCACAAACCTGCCTGCCACACAGCTGACACCTGACAGTTTGCAATCTTGTAGCACCGAAAGAGAGATTTCAGAGAGTTTGCCTCAGGGACATGATGCAGCTTGAGAAACCTAAAAGTATAATGTTAAGCATAAATGTCCATTTTCACTGTTAATTGGAAGATGTTATGCATCATGAGGAGGTATTTCTCAGTATTTTCTGACTTTTATCAGGAATTCATAGACTTTTAAACCACCATGGGCTATGAACCTATCGTATGAGAGGTCTTAAACTTCAACTTTTCCATATTTCATGAAATGAGGCTGAACTGTTTTACAATAAGGGGGAAAGATCAAAGCAAAAGTTGAACTCTGATACACTCGGCTCTCAATGCCTGAGGCAACAAAAGGAAAACCCTCCTATTCATTAATTTTCTGACATGTATCCATATCCACAGCAAATTAGACGGCCACACTCATTCTTAATTATTAAGGCCCCTCATTTGTCGATCCGCTGATGACATCACAAGCTCTTTGTTGTTGCTGTGATATGTGATCCAGATAATATCAACGTGGAGACACTTGATACTCGTGTTTTGTGATTGAGGGTCTGGAGAATTGTTTGGTGGTGATCAGGGGGATTAAAGCAACAGGAATTGAATGTCCAGCCAGTTTCAAAGATGTCTGTGATGTATGGACAACTTTACGGTGTTGAATTGCATTTAGAGTGTGTACACAAGTCAACAGTAAAGTTTTTGCCTCTCCTTAAGTTACAACTCAAAGTGACAAGTTTGAAGTTCAGGATGGATCTGCAGTGAATGAGACACTTCATTATCATGATATCACTTCCGTCTTATCGCTTCTCTTTATCATTGTTTTGTTCACCTTCACTAGAGCAGGGAAGGGAGTTTTCTCAGCCATGAAGCTCGGAAAGATCAAGAGCTCTAGAGATGACCACAAGAAAGGTAAAACAAAACAAGACTTGTTTAAGTTACTGAAATTAATAACTGAAGATAATTTTCTGATCTGAAATTACTATATAGTATAGACTTAAAAGTGGTGTAAGCAGTATATTTTTAAAAATACTGGAGATCTAAAATAACCATCAGGTTTTATTTGGTGATTTGGGTTTTTTTTCTTTACTTTTTTAATTATTCTTGCAGATGAGCCAGCAGTCCTGGACATGGAGGACTTGGACAAAAAAGCAATGCGTCTTGCTGGCATGCTAGAACCAGACACCATCTCTTTGGCCTCTGTCACTGCTGTCACCACAGACGTCTCCAATAAAAGGTCTTATACAGTAACGAGTGCAGACATCACAAGATATAGCATTAAAATACAAGTAGACCTAGAGGCAGATTTCCCAACCTGAAAGTTACAGTATCTCATAAAACTAGGTTATCTGTGTGGTGTAATGTAGTGTGGAATCCTGAAACAAGCAGAAACTGCTGGAATCTGTTCTTTCAAAGGCAGACCCAAAAGCTGCTAAAAGCTATTTAATATGCTTGACTTAAACTTTTATGAAGGCAGGCTTGTGTAAAATGAAGCAGTTCAGTCTGTATTTTCAGAGAGAGCTACCTAGATCTTCCAAAACATCTTCAGTTGATGTAATGTTAATCTGTTTGCAGATATAAGAAAATATAAGGAGGTCTGAAACAGCTAATGTACAGGCCCATTAGAGCAAGAGTCGCAATCTCCAGGCCTCAAGGGCAGGTTTTAGATCTCACCCTGGGTCAACACACCTGAATCAAATGATTAGTTCTTTACCAGGTCTCTGGAGAAATTCAAGACATGTTTAGGAGGTAATTTAGCCATTTAAATCAGTTGGACACATCTAAAACCTGCAGGACACTGGCCTGACCCCTGCTCTAGAAAAAACGAAGGTTGGAGACCACAGTTCAACCAAAGTTATTGCAATCATATGCAATGAACTTGCAGCCTTGTTGTCTTTACCATTCTTGCTACAAAAAGCCACTTACAGTCACTTACATTTTTAGGTTAACTTCAGTGCATCAAGATGGCAAAAAGCAGGAATAAGGTGGAGTTAGTCTGCTATTAGTTTGTGATTAAATACTGTCATGTTAGCACTTGTATGAAATCTATTTGTGATTAACTGTGATAAATCAGTGAAAATTGAAAATCTACATGCACAGGAATCCCAATTACCAGCCACAACCTCAGTAATATGAAACAGAAATTCAGAGATTTCTCCACAAATAGAGACATGGATGCTGCAGGACAGTGACTGCTAAGTGGAATAGTAACATGAACCTTACTTTTGTGCAAAAATATAACCATGACACAACCAGTTGGCTACTAATTAGCAACCAGCTGTGTCACAAGTCCCTTGTTGCAAAGAGATACATCAACAAGTTGCACTTATCAGCATTCAATGACTCAGAGTGATTGCAATGTGTTGGAAATCTGCCTGTGTTTATAAATTAGGTGGCAATTGTTTGCAAACCCAATGCCAGTATGTCTGAAAGTGACTGCAACTATTTGGAGACAGGTTGCCTCCCCCCTTGGCAACCACTTTGAAAGTGTTGCCAAACAGTTAAAGGTGTTGTGACCTCAACTTCTCAGTGGCTATTTAATTCCCACGGCAGTATGCAATTGGTTGTGAAATGCAAAAAAATTAAACGCAACCACTGCTGTGACTGAGCCATTTGCAGTTAAATAAGCTAAGGTTAGTTGCACAGTCTTACATATATATATATATGCAAATATACTATGTTTTAGGATTCAAACTTGGAATTAAATTTGTTTCATGCTTTTTCTTTGTCAGTTTGCTGAAGAAAAATCAGTATTATGTTGATTTCTTTAGGTCAAAGCCAGATATCAAGATGGAACCAAGCTCTGGACGACCAGTGGATTATCAGGTGAGTTTTTGCATGTAGATGTGGGGTTGAAAGTCAGATCAGTCACAGCTGTTTGCCTACTGCGACTACCCGCTCTGAATTTATTCATCAGTACATCAATAAACAAATAAACAGAACAGTGAAACTACACTGCAATGATAACACATGGCCTATTTTCATGACCTATTTAAATTAAAAAACAGAATACTTTTGTACACCAGCTTGAAATTCTGGTGTAATCATGAGCAGCAGACTGTCTCTCCTTTTTTTTTCTCGTTTCGCTTGGCTCCTCTTCATCAAGCAAAGACTAATTAAACCAGAGGGATACTTGAATGTAGAAACCTTCAGCTGGGATGTAGTCTGTCCATAAGCAGCTACATTACCTCAGCCTGGGGAGAGGTTCGAGGAAAATAACAGTCTAAACTATTGCGCTCTGACAAAAGCCCTCACAGCTTTTCATCATTAGTTTCCGAAAGATGGGTCTGGATTGTTTTTTTGTTAATTGTTCTCATGATAATTGCTGAACGGTTGAATTACTTATAATGAGAGCATTGCTGTTTTTTGACTCACTATTGGAAGAAAAGCAGCTTGTCCAATCTGATGCATTACTGTCTCTTATCAGATCAGCATCACGGTAATCGAGGCCAGACAGCTAATAGGACTCAACATGGACCCTGTGGTATGTGTGGAGATTGGTGATGACAAGAAGTACACATCTATGAAGGAGTCCACCAACTGTCCATACTACAATGAGGTGAGACATTTTAAGCGTTTAAAATGTCATTTGCAAGCTTTCTCCTTAAAGTAACAAATCTGTGCATGTTTATTGTCTGACACTTTTTGCTTCTTTCAGTTCACTGTTTTGGTTTTAAGGCAGCAATTCAAATTTTTTTTTCCAATGCAAAAAAAAACAACAACAATTGGACATAGTAGTAAAGCTAGGCAAAGCTAGTGAGACCAGTTGTTTCTCAAAATGAACTCATCAGTCAGTCTTTTTCCTCCTTCCCTACAACCCTAAACCTCAGTTCAGGAGTAGTGTTCTCCTTGATAGAGTAATGTTGCAATGATTTATTGACTAGTGCACAATGCACCAAATTGGAGGGTGTTAATAGCAATTGTAAGGTGATAAGGATTGTACAGAGCTCAGCCTCTTTGTTGGGCCCTGCAGGGGGTGAAAGTGACAGTCTGTTATCGATTGTCTGAGGATCCCCTATCAAGAGACAAACTGTAAACCAGAGTAATCACGATAATAGTGCTTCGAGCGTTCTGTCTTTGTGTCAAAACTGCTTCAGTCCCAGCTTGTTCTGCATCTGTGCTTTTTCAGATAGCAATACATTTCTCTACAGTAAGATTCCTAAAAATTGGCTGCAGTGGGGAAATTAATCAAAGTCATCAATAATTATAGCCTCTTAGGACCAGGCGTTCACATATGTGGACATCACATTTTGGGTTGTCTAGACTAAAATACTAAATTGTACTCTAAGTCCTCGTAAGTGGCTGATATCCATTTACGAGGACATTATACTGACACTGTTCTATCGAAATTTTAAACAAATATATTCATATGTGCATCTCATTGTTCTCAGAAACAAAAATTAAGTAAAAAAAACAAACAAAACAACTGGTAATTCTTTGTTTTTACATTCATCGGGTCCCGATATGCCCAAATATCAAAGAGAAATTAAAAATGCATGCCATGGAAGAGTTCGGGTCTTAGGAGGTTAAGCAATATTTATGAGAAACACATGATTTGGGAAAAAAATCAACTAACTTAATAGACACAATGACTTCTTGTTATAATGTATCTTACTAGTAGTAGAATAAAGTAACATATGTACATTCACCTGACACTTTATTAGGTACACCTTCCTACAACTTGGTTGGACCCCCTTTAGCTACAGAACTCCCTTAATAAGATTCGACAATGTGCTTCAAGCATTCCTCAGAGATTTCTGGTCCATATTGACATGATAGAATCACATAGTTGCTGCAGATTTGTTGGTTGCATATCCATGAAACAAATCTCTTGTTAAAGCACATCCTCGTTGCTCTGTTGGATTGAGATCTGGTGAACGTGGAGGTCATTTGAGTGCAATGAACTCACTTTCTGTTTAAGAAATTGGCTGAGGTCGTTTGAGCTATGGACATGAAGAAGCATTGTGGTGATAGAAATATGGCCCATATCACTACACCACTACCAGATGACTGAAGCTTTGATACAAAGCAGGATGGATCCATGCTTTACGTTGTTAAGGCCAAATTTTGAGTTCACCATCTCAATGTTGCTTCTGTAAATGAGACATATCAGAGCAGACAACATATTTTCAATCTTCTGTTGTCTGTTTTCGGTGAGCTGGTACAAATTGTAATCCAGAAGCAAAAAAACAGGTCTGTTATCAACTGAAAGCACAAATTTAAAGTCAAGCATAACCTGCCCACTAAAGGAGAAGAAGAAAGAAAAAGACTGTAAAGACTGTGGGTGATGTAGGGGAATGAGGCTATGTTGCTTTGTTAGAAGAGGCAACTGTATTCTAATCCACCCATGCATGCCTACAGCAGAGTCAGTGGGCTACAGTCCAGCACCGTATAATTGTCTTTACAGGGAGACAATAACTGCCCCACATTAGTGTGGGCAAACAAACACTAACCGTTCATGTAAAATTGCACAAGCTAGAATAAGAAATAAATCTCACAAATAGTCCTTGGTGTGTATGGTTATTTACCCTGGCCTGATTTTATACTTTGGACCAGATGTACATAATTATATAGCTTTAATTATACTCACAGCAGCACTACAAATAAATGGCAGGATTATTTGTCTGTCATGTTTGCTTCTTACAGTCATTGAAAGTTTGACGAGATTGATTGTGATTTAAAGCATTATTATAGTATTGTGTTTTTGATGGTTAATTATCCACCCTAAAACAGCAGCAGAAAGCAGCAGATCTCCTACCAAAGTGACCTGATGATGAAAGGATCACGCCCACAAGGCTTCTCTCTTTCCCACAGTTCCTCAGTTAATTTGTGAATTGACGTTTTCTTGACTTCAAAGTTATCTAGAAACAACTGCCTGACACATTTTACTCCAAGGCCAAATCGGAAAGAAGGATGTGTTATCCAGCAATCATTATTACAAACGAGGGCATGATTAACTGCATATTAATGAGAAACCTTTTTTTTTTTTTTACTCTGCAGTATTTTGTCTTTGATTTCCACGTCCCTCCTCATGTCATGTTTGACAAGATCATCAAGCTTTCAGTAAGTAATTTATACCACAATGGGTCCACACTTGAGTGCGTCTGACTAAACTGTTACCATACCCTCTTTCTTACAGGTTATGGTATATGAGCTGTAAATATTACATTGTTAGTTCACAAGGGAAAATGTAATAGCCCCATTGGACAGAATGTTTAATAAGCCAAGGATGAAACTGTTCATGCTTTACAAGGTGTAAGATATTGAAAACATCATGCACCCCCACCTCCTTAGTAAGAAATCACATTAACAGACATCAGTTTCTTTATAGATTCGATTTTAATAGATTATTATAGGCTCAAAGATTATTGCCTTATATACAATATTTTTTTTCCTTTTTCTCTAATTAGGTTATTCATTCCAAGAACCTTTTACGGAGTGGGACCTTGGTAGGAACCTTCAAAATGGATGTTGGGACTGTTTACTCTCAACCTGGTAAACTCCAAGCAGTAGTTCTGCTTTCATGCTTTTATTTGCACACATCTAATACTTTCCATTGTTAAATTTTAATTTGCAAATTAATTTTTTTATTCTGATGTTGTAAAGTGAAAATGTGCTGATAAATGCTATTAGTCATGAAGTGGCTAACTAATGGATTGACATCTGTCTCAGAACACCAGTTCTACCATAAATGGGCCATCCTGTCTGATCCTGATGACATCACAGCAGGATGTAAAGGATATATAAAGTGCGACATCGCTGTGGTCGGAAAGGGTGACAACATCAAGACTCCACACAAAGCCAATGAGACTGATGAAGATGACATAGAGGGGTAATAGGCTGTCACTGATTAGGAATACTGTCGTCAAGCGAAATCTGCAGCATACCTGAAAATCTGTTAAATATCTCAGATATACTAACACATTTTCTGAATTATCCCCAAGTATTTTTTATGCTTGTTACATAAAATGATCTCAAATGCAGACAGTAACTTTTCTATTACCCTGTCCTCTAGAAATCTTCTGCTGCCAGAGGGCATCCCGGCAGAGAGGCAATGGGCGAGGTTTTATGTAAAGATCTTCCGTGCAGAAGGACTTCCTAAAATGAACACAAGCATCATGGCTAATGTGAAAAAGGCCTTCATAGGAGAGAACCGAGACTTGG
Source organism: Hemichromis elongatus (assembly GCA_015108515.1). Taxonomy (NCBI): domain Eukaryota; kingdom Metazoa; phylum Chordata; class Actinopteri; order Cichliformes; family Cichlidae; genus Hemichromis; species Hemichromis elongatus. The sequence goes on from VUQR01016908.1 coordinate 9,215, forward strand.
TGGACCCCTATGTTCAAGTGCACTTTGCTGGCCAGAAGGTAACACTTCGCCTGGGAAACTATTTCTCATAATACTCTGGGTATGATAATATAAGGTTTAAAGGCTTGAAGTAGTTAGATTATTATTACTATATTCATATTTATGTAGGAGCTTTGGGCATAGTTTAGTTAAGCACTCAGAAAGATTTTGTGGTTAATTTAAATATTTTTTGACTATGAGGTAGCCAGATGTTCAGATTAGCTCATTTTGTAGAAATACTGTTTATTGAACCTCTAGAATATAAAATAAATCATATTTAAACCATTTTTATAGTAATTTAAGCCTTGAGTAAGTACGCTTTTCCACTAACGGTGTGCCATTACTTCTTTTGGCCTAAAAGTGAGCACGAGTGAGTTTATGTTCAAGTCAATGTTTGTTTTAAAAAAGGACAATACATATTATCATCAATTTTCAACTTCAGTTCCTGGCAAGCTGGTGGCATTTATAAATATCTGTGAAAAAGCAAACATACAATGACAAAAACATTAAAATAACTTATAAAAACTCACAACGACAAACATACAAGATGCTATTATTATCTGCTCACTATCACTGGAACACATTGTTTTCTCTTTGTGAGATATGACGTATGCGATTAATTATAAGATGTGAGAAACTGAACTGTGATAATGTTTTAATTATAACCTTTTTCCAATTTAGCTTTAGTATGAAAATAAAAACTATTTGAAGTTTGTGTGGAGCCATATTTTCAAAACCCCTATTGAGTTACTGAAGCTATACATTGGAGCAGGTTGTCAGCATTAATTTGCAGTGATTCAAAAAACTGCCTTCGACTACAGTCCACATTTATGAGCTTTATATGCATAAGCTTACATTTAACACAAAATCTCAGATGGCTGGCTCCAAAACTGCCAGCTACGATATTTGGCTTCAATTTTGAGACTTGTAGATTGCCAACTGGGTATTAGTTACTGAATTTATCACTTCTGTAGTGCCAATCATTCAGTGACACAAACGCAATCCTCCCTAAAATGATTTCCGTGTAAGTCACGGAGATTAAAACCCACAGTATTTATTCCAGCTGCAAAGATACCTACTGTATTTTGTGCGCTATGAATTATGATGAACATGCTCTTAAGAAGTCTCAAGGAAGTGAAGAAACAAACTACTATATACTGTATATAAATACTATATGCCTCAGTGAGTCAGATTTTATCAAATGAAAAAATGTGAGCACATCATTTAGCATTTAAACATTTAACAATATTTGCTGCTGCCAGAATGGACTCTTTAATGTCTTCTTTAAAGTCTATATTATTAAACTGGCATGACTGGCACTTATAACTATATAAGGCTATCACTGACTGACTAAGTATGTGATTCCATTATAATTCCTTTATGTGTCTCCAGGGAAAGACTTCAGTCCAGAAGAGCAGTTATGAACCAATCTGGAACGAGCAGATCATCTTCACTGAGCTGTTCCCTCCTCTTTGCAAAAGGATAAAGGTCCAAGTAAGGGACTCAGATAAAGTCAATGATGTTGCCATAGGAACCCATTTCATTGACCTACGCAAGATATCAAATGATGGTGATAAAGGTGGGTCAAAACACAGTTTTTCCTACTAACATTGATTATCTGGCAAGTACTTTAATTATTCTGCCATACTAGTGTTTATCTGTTTTTTACTAAATGTACTAATTAGGTGTGGTAGACTGATTATCGAGCCATGTGACCTTCTGCTAATGTCTGTAAGAAATGAGTTCTCTGAAATTCAAATTAACTTGCTGAACAAGTTGAACTAAGAGAGGGGTGCAGTGGACTGGAGAGCATATTGCAGCCCAAGACAGGAACTGCACAGAACTGCATAGCCAAGGCACGAGTCCAAAAACCACAGATGCTGCAACAGTAAAGCAAAAAAAAAAAAAAAACATCCAATGAATGCAAAGTTTATGTTTTATTTTTTACAGATTTAATTAAAAAATAGTAGTTAATTAATAATAAAATTAAGGCTTCTGCAACATCATCCTGCTTTATCCCATAGTAAGAAATATTTTTTCTTCACTTTGTTCAGGTTTCTTGCCTACCATGGGTCCAGCTTGGGTCAATATGTATGGTTCCACCCGTCAGTACACTTTAATGGATGAGCATCAGGACCTGAACGATGGACTCGGAGAAGGGGTGTCCTTCAGAGCCCGTCTCCTGCTCTCTGTAGCTCTGGAGATCCTGGACACCACTTCACCTGAGATCATCAGCTCCACTGAGGTTCAGGTGGAGTCTGTTTCCAACATCTCAGAGGTGAGATAGACCTGATATGGTGGTGCTGCTTTAACCCAACTTCAAACATTAAACATGAAATTATGTTTTAGTCTTTATTTGTCGTCATGTGAGGAAATTTTCAGGTTTGGAGTTCTGAAAAGGGTGCTAATAACTAACACTGAAGTTTAATGGCATAAGAATATCAACTTAAGTCTTCCAGGACTCCATTAGTGAGATAAACTGGACTAGACTGGCTGTTGTTGGCCTGCCTAAAAAGCATAGTGATGAACAGCTGCAAATAATACTGCTTTTAAAGTGTAATGATTCATAAATTTTTGATATTTTTTAATAACAACCACATGAGTGGATAACAAGCAAAGGGCAGAAAATTGGAACATAAAATCGAAGTGTCTCAGCAAGTCAGAAGGGAGACATGCAGTGTTTATGTCTGTTGTAAATTACAGCTGATTATCTGAATTGGATGCACTTTGGTCTAATAAAATGTTTACTGTCTTATTTACCCCGTCAGAGTGCTACAGGAAAAATAGAAGAGTTCTTCCTCTTTGGTTCCTTCCTGGAGGCCACCATGATCGACAGGAAGATTGGCGACAAACCGATCAGTTTCGAAATCACGATAGGTAAAAAATAAAGAAATAAAATGTACAAATTTATTGACTTAATATTGACCTGAAAAGTTAATAGCTGCTGTAACTACCTGGCTTGATCATTTAACAGGTAACTATGGCAACCAGATAGATGGCGTGAGCAAACCGACGTCAAAGAAGAAAAAGAAAGACGGAGAAAATGAAGAAGAGGAAAGTGAGCTGATCCAGAACTCCAGTGAGGATGAGGCGGACGAGGATGGGGACCTCGTATCGGTGTCCTCATCTCCTCCCATGAAGCCTGTCATCACTGACAGGTTAGGGGTGAAAGGTCGCAGATCAGAAAACAATTTGATTATTTTGCTGTTATTGGATTTTTTTTAGTTAGCCAAAAAAAACCCAACTATGCCTTGCTCTGAAGGGAACTGTTATAGACTGTATAATTTTTAATAATATAATGAAATTTAACTAACAAGTATTACCTGTAATAAATACAAGTTAATTAACAGTCCAATCGTTACAGGAACTACTTCCATCTTCCCTACTTTGAAAAGAAGCCATGCATCTACATCAAGAGCTGGTGGCAGGACCAAAGAAGACGACTTTACAATTCCAACATGATGGATAAAATTGCAGACAAACTGGTTAGTGTACATCTTTATGGCACAACATAATTGAACTGAACACTGAATATGATGTTCAGTGGTAGTTAGCACCTTCGCTTCACATCAAGAAGAGCCCGGGTTTGAATCCAGCCTGCAACCTTTCTGTGTGGAGTTTGTATGTTCTGTCTCTGTGGTCTTCTCTTCCTCCCACAGTCCAAAGAGATCCACTGGCTCAGATTAATTGGTGTTTCTAAACTGACTGTAGGTGTGAATGTGAATGTAAATGATTGTCTGTCTCTCTCTGACCCTCTGTAGAAGTGAAAGTTGGAACTAAACTACCTCCAAATTTTTTTTTTTTTTTTACTATTGACAAGTTCATGCAATGAAAACCTACAGAAATTCTAACCTACCTCCAAGGTGCTGCTATAGTTCCCTTGGTTGAACAGGGGACTTATATGTCAAAGGCTAACACAGGATTCAAGTTTACCCTAGATCTTCCAACTTTCCTGTCTGCTTCACTGTACTATCTAATAATGCTAAATGCTATAAAAAAAAAAAAAAGCCCTCTTTGTCTGTAATTTTCACACTTAATGAAGCCATCGATTGAGTCAAATGTGACCCTAGGCTGGCCAGTTGTGTTCCGTTGGTTTAAGATATTATTTGTTATAGATGTAATAGATGTTTTGGATGTGTGAATGTGTGAGTAATAACAATTTGACCTGTCCTAAGCTTTGGTACTGTTTGTGTTTGGACAGGAAGAGGGTTTGAATGATGTTCAGGAGATTATTAAAACTGAGAAGGCCTTTCCAGAGCGTAGACTCAGGGGAGTGCTGGAGGAGCTCAGTGTCGGCTGCAGGTGAGCTGCATAATAATGATCATTTCTCATGGTTGTGTATCAAAACATACATTTATCATTCAAACAGCAAGAAAGATAGCTCTGCTACCTTCATGAGGCACCACTCAGCAGTAAAGTAAATAGTTATTACACGTGTCATGGTAAAAAGAATCAGCAATGGGGTTTTTTTCTTTATGTTCTTTCAGTAGATTTTGAAATAGTTTACCACTTGCACATATAATGGCTGTAAAGCCTGTCACGTGTGTGTGTGTGTATTTTCTTCTGATTCCAGTCGGTTTGTGTGTCTGGCTAACAAGGATTTGAACCAAGCAGGCAGAACCAAACTTGATCGAGAGAGACTCAAGTCCTGCATGAGAGAGATGGTACGATCCATATTTCTGTTGGGCCCTGAGCGATAGAGGAGAAATTGAAGTTGAAGCTAATTAATTGCTCATCTCTGTGCCAAACAGAGTAAATATTATATTATTGTTTTAGGCCAAACAAGAGAATTCATTTCTGAAATGCATTATCACTGCCTCGTGATAATTCAGTGCAACACATTTGTATGCATTTGCAATATTGCCAACATAATCACAGTCTCGCTGGTTCAGTGTTTGTATTTGACTGAGATGCAATTTTTAATTTGTTTTAAGAGGAAATGCAACAAGAAATCAAAGTGTTCAGAAAGAAAACAGAAGTGTAAACAGTGGTTTAGAGGTGGAAGGAGAGAGGGTTGTAGAGTAGTTAGGTGCTCCTGAACTACGTGCATACGTACCTACGTCATATTTAAAAAATACAACAGATCAATACAAACTGAAACTGTTTGTGAAAAAAAAAACTGATGGCAATTTTTACACTTTATGTTCAATTCAACTCGGTTTTATTTCACAACAACATTTCACAACAATATTCCCCAAAAGGTGCTTTATAGTGTAAAGAAGAGATACTACAGTATTAGAAAGAAAACACCAAAATTTAGACTATGGCTTTTAGCGAAAACTGGTGATGATGGGAAGAAAGAACTCCATTTAAAGAGGAAGAGACCTCAACGAGGGGCAGTCATGTGCTGCAACTTGCAGAGGAGTGAAGGGGAAGGAAAGGATAATAGATAAATGATAGTATATAAAGAGCATGAATAGCAAACATGATAAAACAAACTATGAGGGAGAGTAGAAACAAGTTGCAATCATGACATTTAAATGCATCAAGTTCAATTCAATTCAATTCAATTTTATTTATATAGTGCCAGATCACAACAACAGTCGCCTCAAGGAAAACTCAATGCATCATGGGAATCCCCCGGCAGCCTAAGTCTATTGCAGCATAACTAAGGGAGGATTCAGGGTCACCTGGTCTAGCCCTAACTATATGATTTGGCAAAAAGGAAAGTTTTAAGCCTAATCTTAAAAGTAGAGAGTGTGATCAAGTGTGAAATGATAGGAGTGGAGAAGTGCTCAGTGCATCATGGGATGTCCCCACACTAGCCTGAACTTGTAGCAGCATAATAAAGAAATTATTCAGTGTCACCTGATCCACTTCAAACTATAAACTTTATCAAAAAGAGATATTTTAGGCCTTAATGCATAGAAAGTGTCTACCTCCAGAGCCCAAATTAGTAGCTGCTTCCACCTATGTATGTATCTAAGGTGCTGTACCTCTTTATTAGCACTGTATGCTTCATTACAACTAATTATCTCTCCTCCCACAGGACAGCATGGGCCAACAGGCTAAGCAGATTCGGACTCAGGTGAAGAAAAACACAGTCAAAGACAAACTCAAGCTGGTGCAGAACTTCCTGCAGAAGCTTCGCTTCCTTGCTGATGAGGTAGAGATGCAGTCCCTCATAGTGTGACACTTGGGCACTGATCTGACTGAAAACACTTAAACATTTAAAGTGTTAAGGCATCATCAGGTAAGGAACTAGAAGTAATGAGAATGGTCCTCTGTCTTCACTGTCCAGCCTCAGCACAGCATCCCGGATGTTTTCATTTGGATGATGAACAACAACAAGCGCATTGCTTATGCACGAATACCTTCCAAAGATATCCTGTACTCCATAGTGGATGAGGAAACTGGGAAAGACTGTGGAAAAGTCAAAGCTGTATTCCTTAAGGTGCAGTCATCTTTCCCTACTTCAGCCTTGTGCACAGTTTTTCATTAAAAGACACTTTTTTTTTTCATTTTTAACTCCCATCACTGTACCTATACTGTGAAAGCTGCTGAATTGTCCAGACACAGTATCGGTTGATGTTAATGTGAATAGACTTGCAAATCTACTATGGCTGCTTGATATGTTTAGATTGGCCTATGTCTGCATAATGGTTAAAGTAAAGATTTTAAAGTAAAGATCTATGCATGCATTCTTATGTTAAGCTATTCAAGTGACTAAGCAAATCAGCAGGTTTTCCAGTAGTAGTTACATTTTATATGATTGCTTGGTTTATTGTTTCTCTTATCTGTGTCCACAGCTTCCTGGTAAGAAGGGTTTTGGACCTGCTGGCTGGACAGTTCAGGCTAAGCTGGAGTTATATCTGTGGCTGGGCCTCAACAAGCAGAGGAAAGATTTTCTCTGTGGACTGCCAAATGGTTTTCAAGAGATTAAAGCCACTAAACCTAGCCCTGGTCTTCACTCTGTACCCCCCGTCGGCCTCGTCTATGACAGTGAGCACTGCACACACAAAAAATAACAAACTCTGGGACTTTTACACATCTGAAAAACAGATCTAAACTCAATGTTTTTGTTAGTGCCAAATAACTAGGCACTAGTCTTTTGTTTTGTAGTAAAGTCCTCTTCTTTTTTATTTTTACTCTCCAAAATTTGCATCGTTCGTATCGCCTGATTTGCCATTAACGTTTAACTCTAAAATAAATTTTAGGTAAATCACACGCGAACAAAAAAGTCAGTCAGAAACAGACATTGACTCCAATTGATCACCTTTACTTTGTGGCTCAATTTTCTAACCTCAGTCGAAGATTGCTTACAAATGTCAGTTATTGTTATGTTTGTCTTTGTGTGCATCCAATAGTGAAGCAGGTGTTCCAGCTGAGAGCGCACATGTACCAGGCTCGCAGTCTGTTTGCTGCAGACAGCAGTGGCCTTTCAGACCCCTTTGCTCGGGTCTTCTTTTCCACACACAGCCAGGTTACTGAGGTAAAATGAATGCGTGCACATGTGTATATGCTTATGCTGATTATGCATAACTGAACTTAGTATTTGTGTGTTTGTGTGCCGCAGGTTCTGAGTGAGACTCTTTGCCCTACTTGGGATCAGCTGCTGGTGTTTGATGATGTGGAGCTGTTTGGGGAGGCCAGTGAGCTGAGAGACGACCCGCCGATCATTGTGGTTGAAATCTATGATCAGGACACTGTGGTAGGATCCTGTTCTACAAGAATGAATGAATGGAAGGATGTGGCATACTGAAATGGCATGATAAAGAGTTTTAAATGAGTTAGGTGTGCTAATAAAGCTCTAAAATGTGCTTTGCTTCTCCATCCCTTCTGTTCTTAATGTCTGCCCACCCTTGTCTCACTCCACCCTGTCCTTCAAATAAACTTACTTATGTTGTGCTGGCTAAATAGAGTGACAAAGCATTGCTACTGTAAAACAACTGTCTTAAAATTAGATTTCTTTTTTTTCTCTAACTAAAATCTTTGCAAAATGTGCATGTCTACTTTAGCAGCAAGGATACTTTTAGAAGTCCTAGGGGCACCCTAAGACCTAGACCTCTTTTATTTGTTCAGATTGTAGTGTAATGATCATTTGAGATACACATTTGTTTAATAAGAAAATTTTTACTTTTAACCTTAAGCCACCAATAATGATACCCATTTGCTGCCAGGCAGACTGCATGTCCCACATCCATCTCTAACCCCCTTCCCTTATCCCCCTACCGTCTTGGCCGGCTGCTGTTACACATTATGGTGTACAGGGTAAGGCAGAGTTCATAGGTCGGACCTTTGCAAAGCCCACCATCAAGATGTGTGATGAGCATTATGGACCCCCGAGGTTCCCGCCACAGCTGGAGTACTTCCAGATTTACAGGGGGAACTGCACTGCCGGGGAGCTTCTGGCCGCTTTTGAGCTGCTGCAGGTAACAAATGAAACAGTGTCTGAATACACTCATGAATACACACATCCATTGGGTATTCTTGTTGAGAGATCGTGTCCACTTTATGGTTCTGTATTTTAATTTTTGAAAGGAGGGACATTTGAAGGCCTGGTTTGTATTCATGCTTCCTTTGTTGCCACATTGCTGGATTGGTACATCAGTCTACCATGTTTAGAAAAGAATGAGACCACTGGCAGTCAACTTTCTGATTACACCTTTTGTAAATTTCTCTCTCCATTTAAAAATTAGTCTTACTCTTTAATCGTTTTCTTACTTTTCCTTTTCTTATATTGGCCTGTAAACACTCTACATAATCACTATTTCTTGTGTTTGACACTGACAAACCTTTTCTATTTACCCTTCTCTCCTCCCAATAAAACCAATCCCATTTTCTCCTTTTATCCCTTCTCCTTACTTATCCCTCCACTTCCCCTTTGATTCACCCTTCTTTTTCTTTAAAATATCGACTTTCCATGTCTTTCTTCTCCTGCTGCCTACAGATACCCTTTGATGCTGAGGAGATCAGGCGAGCTCTGATCGCTGTCCATAATTTTGCTGTTCCTCAGATAAAGGTTTTCCTTTCCTTTTCTCTTTTCAGCCAAATTTATCTTACTGTCTGGCAACAGTGTTTTCAATGTGAACAATAGATGTGTTTTTTTTTCTTTGCCAACAAGACATTAATAATTCCTATGTTTAAACTTTCTTCCTAAAGTTTTTATTTAAAGGGAAAAACAGCATTAACTGAAAAACTTTGAGAGCTGTGGGACGTAAAGCTGATAAAGTGCTCACAGGAGGCTTCCAACCTGGTTTAGTTTCCCTCTCTCCCCCTAATTAGATTGGTCAAGGTGGCAGGGCTGACCTTCCCCCCCTTGAGGGGCCGACAGATTCAGAGCGTGGACCCATCCTCCCTGTGCCTCTGGGCATCCGGCCAGTTCTGAGTCGCTACCGCATAGAGGTGAATTTTATCTACTACTGTGGCTGTGTGTTCTGAGCTTTTTAAACCCCCCTTCCTTATCACATCACAGTTGTTCTCTGGCTCAGGTTTTGTTCTGGGGATTAAGGGACCTGAAGAGAATCAACTTAGCTCAGGTGGATAGGCCTCGTGTGGACATAGAGTGTGCAGGTAGAGGTGTTCAATCTGCTCTCATCCAGAACTACAAGAAGAATCCCAATTTCAGCACCCTGGTCAAATGGTTTGAGGTGGTAAGTGCATCAGTCCATTTGATATTTATACCCACCGAAAATGGTTGCTTAGATCTTAAACCGACATCCTTGTAGAAAACCTAACTATTAACTAGAACTTTATTTCTTAATTTTCACCATAGGACCTTCCAGAAAATGAGCTTCTCCATCCTCCTCTCAACATTCGGGTGGTGGACTGCCGAGCCTTTGGCCGCTACATCCTGGTGGGGTCACATGCTGTGAGCAGCCTGAGACGTTTCATCTACAGCACTCCAGACAAGACCTCCAACAACTGGGCCACTGCAGGTACTGACAATCATGTGATGAGTTAGTTAGAAAGGGCCCTAATAGCTGTAACATGAGTGTGTTCATGTGTCAAAAACCAGTAGCATTTTTGTCAATACTGTGCAATGCTTGACCACTACTATAGATAACAGTGTATCAGCTGGTTGCTAAAGGTTTTAAGTGAAACATATGGAATGCAGTCTTTCATAAATTTATTTTCTCAGTTTTTAAGTTCCTTTTTTGAAAGAATATGATCAAACATTTGAGATAATGTTTGTAAATCCTCTTTATACAGCCTGTTCTATAATAACTTTGCTGATTTCATTACTTGCTTTCTGCTCTGACCACCTTTTTCCTCTCTGTATCCTCCCTGCATCCCTTCTCTCCTTGCTCCTCTCTCGCATGTCCTTTCCTTCGACCCTCTGCTGCCTTTACCCTTTGCTTGCACGCCAGCTAAGCTAATGAATGGCTACATGGTCCTGACTAATGGCGGACCCCAGTCCCGCTCCTCACCCAGCCTTTCCCCCCGCTCCTTCTCTCGCCCTGCAGGTGATATGGTTGTCAACATGGATGGAGAGCCTCCAGTCCGAAAGATGGACACAGTCGTCAAGTTAGATGCAGTAAGCTTTTCATTAAGCCTCTGCACAGGGGATTTCTATAAACTGTATGCTTATATGGTATATTTGTAGCTGGTGGTAGTAGAAGCCCTGCTTCATGTTCAGTCCTCTTTACCTGCCTCTGTACATGTGCCAGTCATACCTGCGCCTTCCACCGTGTGTATTAATCCTTGTGTTGTTTTATGTGACGTCCCTATTGTAGATGTCTGATGCTGTTGTAAAAGTTGACATGGTGAGTAGTCCTCTTGCAGAAACTTAGCAATAAAAATATGTGTCACAGTCCGCTGGTGTGTGATTATAAATAAGAAGTGAATGTACTGAGGGTCCCTTTATGTCTGCTCTTCTTTTAAGATTGAGGAAGAAAGTGACAAAGACAAAAAGAAGAAAAAGAAGAAAAAGAAGGGAGGAATGGAGGAAGAGGACGAGCCAGACGAGAGTGTTCTGGACTGGTGGTCTAAATATTTTGCTTCCATAGAGACACTAAAGGAGGTTTGTCCCTTTGAATACAGTTAATTCTGTTTGCTTCTACATGTGTTTTTCTGAGTCTCATGGGACTGTTTTTCACAAGCACAATCCTATTAGACTGACAAATTCTTCTCACTTGGTTTTTCAGATCCTCAGAGCCCAGGAGGCAGCTCAGGCAGAGGCGGAGGAGAGAGAGGACATTGAGATAGCAGCTGAAACGGCAGGTATTCAACTCTACTCTACTCTACTCATTCATGCTGCCTGCCAGCATGCAGCTGTGGCTGAAGTCAAAGAGTCTGAATGTTACGAAAAGGTGTTTTGATTTTTTATCTCCCTTGGAATAGGGCCATGCTAAATTAAACAGAAGATGATGTCGTCATGTATCTCCCAAAATTCAAATTGCAAAATGACGTGATGATTTTCACAGGGTTGTCAACATTTACCTGACCTTGAAGACCACAATTTACATGACCACAATGTTACCAATATTGAATGTTAGGCTGTGGTTCTACAAACATGGACCTACTATATCCCTGACTATTTTCAGTTCCTTGAACTATTATGTAGAAGCATGAGAGGCATCGTATGTGCTTGTTGCTCTTCCTCTCTTTCATCCCATGAATCCATCATTCATTTGCACAGAGCTCATATTCATAAACATTTTTCACATTAGCATGACCTCCCAGTTACGCAGCACGGATGAAAGCTGGAGGAGAAAGGTCTGTTTTATTAATCATCAGAACTAAAATTATTAAATACTTGTAATTGTATAAAATTATTTACTGAGACTACAATAAAAATCAGAGGTACTACATGAGTCATAAGAAGAAATATCATGTTTAAAATCACAGTTAAAATGTACTATTCTTTATACCAGCAAAATGCAGTTTATGTTGTGATCACTTCTCAAAATATAGTTTCTCAATATGTGACTGTCACTCTTCTCGATCACCATTTGATTTTCAGAGGATTTCAAAAGATAAGAAATTAAATCTCCACAAACTGGGAAACTTAGGCCTCTGATAAAGACCAATCAGCTTTCATGTTATATAATGTGTAGTGGTGCATGCAACCCTGCCACCTATGTCTTCATGTCTTCATCCCTAGTTTGTCTGTCTTCACCTCCATTCATGGTTTCAATCAGATGTCAAACCCGATGAACTTCTTCTGAAAGGCTCCAAGATGAAGGAAAGGGGCAAGGAGAAGAAAAACTCTAAGGACAAGAGGAAGGGGCAGGCTGCAGATGGCTCCGAGAGGCGACCAGTGAAAGCAAAAGTGGATGAGCTAGTGGTGAATATGCCATTAACAGTCACACGATAGTTAGCCAGCACACATTAATGTCCCTGCACAGTTAAAGTTTTTGTGTTTGCCGGTTTATTTCAGGTGTACAACAAGGAGCTTGAGAGTGAATATGGCAACTTTGAAGACTGGCTTCACACGTTTAACCTGTACAGAGGAAAGGCTGGGGATGACGACGAACACGCTCTGGATGATGACAGGATTGTTGGTAGATTCAAGGTGGTAAACACTGTCTAAGAACTGTTACTTGTCAGACTACACTAACAGAAAATACAAACTATAAATATGATTTTTTTTCCCATCACTCAGGGATCTTTGTGTATATACAAGTTACCTCTGTCTGAAGAGATCACAAGAGAAGCAGGATTTGACCCTAACATGGGGATGTTCCAGAGCATCCCACACAACGATCCTGTCAACGTCCTCGTTCGTGTCTATGTGGTTAGGGTAGGTGACCTTCTTTACGTCTAAATCTATGCCACAGTCATGAAAACGAAATGTATAAAAATAAAATGAATGTCTTTTTCTCTCTTCTCTTTGTTTTCCAGGCTACAGACCTCCACCCTGCTGATATCAATGGGAAAGCTGACCCATACGTTGTCATTAAGCTGGGCAAGTCAGAGGTCAAGGACAAAGAGAACTATATCTCCAAACAGCTCAATCCTGTATTTGGAAAGTAAGTTGACAGAAATTTTGAGTCACTTTGTTGTTGTTGTGTAATTCTTGATTAGCATACAGTCAGGTCCATCAATATTGTGACATCAACACAATTCTAACGTTTTTGGCTCTATACACCACCACAATGGATTCCAGATGAAACAAACAAGACGTGCTTTAACTGTAGACTTTCAGCTTTTATTTGAGGGTATTTACATCCAAATCAGGTGAATGGTGTAGGAATTACAACATTTTGCATATGTGCCTCCCACTTGTTAAGGGACCAAAAGTAATGGGGCAGAATAAGAACCATAAATCAAACTTTCACTTTTTACTACTTGGTTGCAAATCCTTTGCAATTAATCACAGCCTGAAGTCTGGAACACATAGACATCACCAGATGCTGCATTTCATCCCTGGTGATGCTCTGCCAGGCCTCTACTGAAACCGTCTTCATTCTGTCCCAGAGCCAAAAATGTTAAAATTGTGTTGATGTCCCAGTATTTATGGACTTGACTGTATATTTTTTTAAAAAGTTAAAGTTTTACTTTTACTTTTTTAACTAAACAATGGCTTTGAATTATTTTCATGTCCTAATATTGTGTGTTTCCATTCCATTGTGTGCACAGTGACCCAACTTTATGCATCAGGATCTGTTGCACCTTTAGAATTATTTGCTTTACCACTTTCTGTGCTCAGATCATTTGACATCGAGGTGACCTTTCCCATGGAGTCTATGCTGACGGTGTCTGTGTATGACTGGGATCTAGTCGGCACTGATGACCTGATTGGTGAGACGAAGATTGACTTGGAGAACCGTTTTTACAGCAAATTTAGAGCAACCTGTGGCATTTCCTCCAGCTACTCTGTGTGAGTGTAAATCTATTTTATCATGCCTAAGTTGTTGGTTAAGTTGTAATGTTTAAAAGTTTAAAAACTTTCCTTGATTTGACTACATTTGGCTTGCAGTTAAGTTGCACTTTATGATATGGCTCAGTAAAAAAATGATTATAGTGGGGTAACAATGAAGAAATAAAGAGGCTGACCAGAGTGACTGGTCACATTTGAAATAAATGAACAATTTAATATACTAGAAGACCATTTCAACATTATAATGGTGAAATTAGTCCCGTTGTATAAAAATTTTAATAACCTAATTATTAAATTTGATGCTGAGGTTTATTATCTGGAAAACCTTTGCAGTAGTTTCTGTGTAATAACCATGAATCAGGTCTGCAAAATATAATACTACCTATTTCTATTTAATTTCATAGTAAGAATAAATTCAATGAAAATGCCCAGAGGTATAATAATTACATGGGAAAAAAACTTTATGTGTAATAACCATGAATCAGCCAACTTTTCTAAATATTTTCTCTCTGTGCATCCAATAATATTTCCTACAAAAACCAAGGACCAGAAAAACACATCTGAAAATCCTTTCAGTGACTTACATACTCTATCTATGGTATTTCTTGGTGTTAGCCATGGATACAATTCTTGGCGGGACCCTATGAAGCCCAGCCAGATCCTGGCTAAGCTCTGTAAGGATGGCAAGATCGATGGACCTCATTATGGGCCAGGAGGCAAAGTCAAGGTGGCTAATCGAATCTTTACAGCACCAACAGAGATCGAGGATGAAAATGGTATTGTTATATTTTTTTCCTTGTGAGCCTGATTAATCTTCCTTTGTCATTTTCTTCTATCTCATTTATATTCCTCAATTATCCATTTACACTAAGCTGGTTTTACTGAGATTTTCACATTTTCACATTTGTTTACAGTAAGATTAAGGTAAGATTTATTTTGACTTCAGTTTTGCTTTCTTTCCTCGTTGCTTTCTGTTGTCTTTGTATCATTGTACTAGGTCTAAAGAAGCAGACTGAGGAGCATTTGGCCCTCACGGTGCTGAATCACTGGGAAGAGATCCCAAGAGTTGGCTGCAAGCTCGTCCCTGAGCATGTGGAGACCCGACCCTTGCTGAACCCTGACAAACCTGGTATTGAACAGGTAGGAAAACCGTGCGTTGCCTAGACACCCAAACTGCATCTGACTGGAAATTAGAGCAGTTTCTTTTTTTCAATTTTTTTTCTCAAAGGGCCGCATTGAGATGTGGGTGGACATGTTCCCTATGGATATGCCCGCACCTGGACCTGCAATTGACATTTCTCCAAGAAAACCAAAGAGGTACATCCTGACTGGAGCAATAAGATGAATGTCACTTTGAAAATATTCTACGATAATACAAAACTGTAAATTGACTGTAAATATTTATTCATTGCTCTTCTCAACAGAAAGCTTTTTTTCAAGAACAAAATGTAGTTTTATCCCCTGGTTTGACTAGTTAGCTCTAAAAATGTCAAATATAAGTCCAACTATGTGTGTTCCTTCCTCCCCCTCGCTTACCAGATATGAGCTCAGGGTGATTATTTGGAATACAGACGAAGTAATACTGGAGGACGATGATTACTTCACTGGGGAAAAGTCCAGTGACATATTTGTCAGGGGGTAGGTACAGCGGGATGGGGCAGCCAACCCTCATCCCGTGGGTGTGAGCTGTGTGTGATTTTTTTTGCAGTTAACCATTACCTTTTTTTGTTTTGTTTTGTTTCCATTTTTCTGTGTGCGTGTTTGTGTCGTGTGTTGCGTCTCTGTGTTCGTGGCGTGTCTCCTGTCTGTCTGTCTGTCGTCCTCTCTCTCTTTCTCTGGTCAATACTCTGCTGATGTCTAGCTTTGAGCTTCGTGTTATAATTTGGAACACTGATGACGTAATTCTAGAGGACGATGCATTCATGACAGGAGAGAAGATGTCTGACATCTATGTCAGGGGGTAAACACACGAATCCATTGCATGGCTCGTAACAACAAAATACCCTTCTGAAGCCCTTGAATCCTTTTTTTTAAGACCCTCCCTTTTCTAACTCTCTGCACAGCACGCAACCTCGCTTGTCTCAAACACTCCTGTCAGCACGAAAATAAATGCATATTGAAAAACTTGCACAATAAGGACCAAACCACATGAACAACATAACAGCATTTAATATAAACAAATTAATGTGCAAATGCACTCACCCCCAGCCAATCCCAACAGACACCTGCCCCTCACTGAGCCAGGTTCAATTGGAGGTTTCCTCCTGTTAAAAGGGGGTTTTTCCTCTCCACTGTCACTGAAGGGCTTGCTCATAGGGGGTCATGTTATTGTTGGATTTTTCTGTTTTTTCTGTATTATTGTAGGACCTTTAGCTTACAAAGTCACATTAAGGAAAATGTTGTTGTGATTTGGTTTTTATCAAGAAAATAAAAATGAACTGAATTGAACTGAACCAGTATAACTACTGCAATTAGACAATTTCAACCAACTGCAAAGATATGTCATGTGTTGTGGTACGAAATTCAAAATGCTTTAATCGTGAATAACTAAGACTAACTTGTGTTGTTCATGAACCATCAGTTAAGGTCAAACAGTAACACTGTGCAACAATTCCTATAATGCCAACTCACAATAGTCACATCCTATTGACAAGTCAAGACTTGCACAAGGCTTGCTAATAAAGTTGTTTTAGCCTAACAACAGTTATTGCTCTTTACTAAGAAAATTGGTGAAACAACATTTTTCAAAACGCTAAAGAATGGATATTACTTTCAAGGTAAAAACAAAACAAAAACAAAAAAAAAAACAATAATAATAATAATAATAATAAAAGTAAAATTTTGGTCAGTTTTTTATTTAATGCAACCAAAGCATCTGGCAAATAAGATGAGCCTTTTTTTTGCTTTTGTTTTTTTATAATGAGGCATTTGATTTCTCTGTGTGGTTTGGTCCTGCAGTTAATTACAAATACTAATTTATTAGATATTCATGGTCAGGAAAAAAAAACTCCAGCATGGAAGTGTACTGCACAGACATTGGTATACAGGTGTTCCTGACAAACTGCTTGGTGACTGTCTGCATGCCTGTACGATCGAGCTCTTGTCTTTAAAGATGACATCGTCTTTTGCAGACTAGATTTGATTTTTTATTTCATTTATGTTGTTATATTTTGGTGCCTCTTCATTCTTTACCCTAGGTGATGTGGATGTGTCCCCTCAGGACTTTACTGTAGCAAACAGGTGCCATCCTTAAACAACCATGAGCAGTGAAGTATTACGTTAACCTGAAATTTGCACTCTAGATTTCAATACCAAAAGTTTCAGGACAGACAGGAGACCTGTGGTTGTTTCAGATGGATCCAGTGTTGTGATACAGTAGTAATGAATCACTTTTTTGGTCACGTGAATTTGGCATGTTTTTTTTCCTTTGTAACCACTTTAAAATTTGACACTATCCTTTCCCTGGAGACTTTATCTCAGTCTACTTTATGCATCTTGATTATCAGCACTTTGTGATGTAGAATATTCAGTATTTACCTGTTTTAAACTGACAAAAACCTTTTGTCAGATTATTTATTATTTTATTTTTATTTCTTTTTATAATTTTCTTTTTTCGAGGGGTGTATTTTGAGAGCTGAGAGTTCACCTTCCCTCTTTCTCCTTGTGACTTATGAAGTCAACTTTACTTAACTGTTAATGAAAAACTGCAGCTGACCATCAATGCTAGGCATCAACCCTCCATTTGCAATTTGCAGTTTTAAATATGAAGCTTTTTTCATAGATCTGCAAGTTTCCTGCATCCGTAAAACTTGCAGATTTCATAAATCTGCAAGTTTTATGGATGCATGGCTTTCTAAATAGTGTGAAACTCCAACATCAAATCAGATTTTTATGGATTTAAAGTTATCACATGTATGAAGCTGATTTGCTTTTGGGGAGCCGCATTATGCGCATTGATTCCGACCTTCTAGCATCATCTCTCTTGTTAGCAAAATAATACATTTAACAGGCCCTTTGCTCTTGTTTAAATCACTAAATTGATATCACATAAAATTGTACCTGTTGGACTTTAGAAGTGCATGGCTGACAAATCCAAAAACATCTACTTATGACACCAAACCATCCTGGAGATCAGACTAACTCTCACCTGTATAACCATTTACATAGATGGCTGAAAGGGCAGCAGGAGGACAAACAGGACACAGATGTGCACTATCACTCACTGACTGGTGAGGGGAACTTTAACTGGCGCTTCGTCTTCCCTTTTGATTATCTCATGGCTGAGGAGAAGATTGTCATCTCTAAGAAGGAGTCCATGTTTTCCTGGGATGAGACCGAATACAAGATCCCTCCTCGCCTCACGATGCAGGTCTGGGATGCAGACCACTTCTCTGCTGATGATTTCCTGGGTGAGGACACAATAAGTTCCGTTTTTTATTTGAAATCCCTTCAACTGACATAGACTACAGAGACAAAAGCACTGGGCCACTTACACATTGTACTTACAGGAGCTCCACAGCTGAGGAACGAAGCTCTTGGCACACAGTTTTTGTGCTGATGTTAATGCCAGATGAGGTTTGGAGCTCTGCAGGTATTGAGCCAGCAGAGCGTTGGCAACTTTTATGTGCCTCAGTTCTCCGCTGCCACTTTGCAGTAATACTGCTTACAATGGAATATCCAGGAGCTCTTTAGAATAACAAATGTTTGTACAGATAGACTGCCCGGGTAGGTAATTACTTTTATACACCTGAGGCAAGAAAATGCCTGAATATTGGCCCATACTTTACAAACAAATGAAGTATAATGAATAAAGTCAGGCGGCCTTACTAAATTATTGCTACTTCGACACCCACCATTATAATTATTTTTTTTTTCTCTAATAACTGAAAAGCTACACACATGACATAATCTAGTAGACTCTAGTATTATCTTATCATGTCTTATCATTCATTAAATATGACTTTCATGGTTGCTGGATCAAAATATGTATAGTCTAACTTATTGAACCATTCCCACAAATTCGGATGAAAACTGTCCACACTGACACCTACGGTTAATTTAAAATCACCAGTGAACCTAACATGCATGTGGAGAGAAAGCCACGCTACACAGACAGAACTCATGCAGGCACAGGAGAAACAAAGAAACTATTAGTTGGATTTAAATACATTTTATAGCTGACTTTCTTTGTAGCTGTTTGTTCTAAGCTAAGTCATCTTTTCCGTACCACCTTCAGTGTATAAAAGAAGAGTACTTTGTATTCCAATATGACTGATTTTGCTTTCACCGCCCCCAGGTGCAATCGAGCTAGACCTAAACCGTTTTCCTCGGGGTGCAAAGACAGCCAAGCAGTGCACTCTTGACATGATTCGAAATGAGCAGGATCTGCCGACTATTTCGATCTTCAAACAAAAGAGGGTTAAAGGATGGTGGCCGTTCGTAGCCCGTAATGAGAATGATGAGATGGAGCTCACGGTAAGACAATCAAGAGCAAAAATTAGCAAAATCACGACTGGTTCATTATAATTCTTATCATAATACTTATAATAAGTAGAAAGATATTTTCAAGGGAGTAAAGCTCGGGGGAGAATTATCAGTATAAGGTGGAAAATAACTAAACATCTTAGCCAAAAAAGAGATATTCCATAGTCAGCATTTTGTATGTTGAAGGACTTCTTTTTTTAAATTTATGTTTTCAATGTCATTACAGGGGAAGGTTGAAGCTGAGCTTCACCTGGTGACAGCAGAGGAAGCAGAGAAAAGCCCTGTAGGACTGGGACGAAATGAGCCCGATCCACTGGAAAAACCAAAGTAAGATATTAACAGGTTGTGTTTACAAATATAAGAAACTTACGTTTTTCAATAACACACACACACACATTCACTGGTTTCAGAGTTAGAAAATTTGAACAGAAAGAGACAGACATGAGCAAGTGTTTAACTTTGTCTTTAGGAAAATCATTCTTGCAGTGCAAAAAGCAGTGTTTCTAAAACATCATAACATCCTGCCACTTAAAATTGAATATATTTTTTAAAGATATAAAACTTTTTTCAGTTAGCCTTTAGCATTGCTTTCTGCACTGTCAAAAGGCCACTGTTACACACTCGTTACTCCTCCTATCATCTCTTCAACTGTCTCCCTGTCTCTCCCCTCATCCCTCCCCTTACATGTGCGTGCT